>JAOWBN010234459.1:0-12405 GCA_028565015.1 Pinguicula moranensis
GGGTACCACACGAGGCTGAGCACGAGTTGCCCCAGATAAAGCATCAACGCCGTGGGCTGGCGGTGGAACCCGCCCTCCGCCCATACCATCCACGCCGACAGTCCTGAGAGGGAGGCCGTGGCCAAGCATGCCAGATGCAGGGCCCACAACGGCGGGAAGTAGAAGGGTTTGTGAAGCCTGCGGTAACGCGTGGTGGAGCCGAAGAAAACGATGTCGAGGAGGCTGAGGGTGAGCGGGAAGGCCACGGCGAGGCTCAGCGATCTAAAGCCACGTGCCGGTCGGCCGGATTTCTTCTGTTTCCTTTCGTTCATTTCGTCGGATTTTTGTTCTGGCGTTGGTTTCTTCTGGTCTTCTTCTTGTGGATATTCTTGTTGTTTTGTTCTTTGTTTGAGATCCTGTGAAGCCATGATGAGAGTATAGAGCTTCTTCTTCTTTTTCCTTTTTCCTTTTGTGTTTTCTTGCGGTTGCGAGGGAAATTCTCTGCTGGCGATGGTGGAGTGATTTTGTTCGTTGCGTTTATTTTATAGGTGTGAGCGTGTTTATCTGATGGATGTGCATGGAGATGGAGGGTGGACACGCGGCGGGGAGGTGGAGTGTGTGTTACAGGTGGACGGATTAGCGAGTAGCTGGCCAATGGTCTGGTTTGAAAGGAGAAAATAATGTAGGAATGTTATTATAAGGTATGAATATGGGTAGTTTATATGATATTGGCCTTTTTTTCTCTTCTGAGAAGTCTTTCCTTTATCCAGGATAGGTGATGATGCCAATCTCTGAAATGTGATTTTGAGATATTATTGAAGATGATCTTTTCATATATTTTTAGTTGGATCATTGATATTCCAACATTAGAATTTAAATTCATGACATCAAATAAAGTGGGAGAAGTTTTCACTTGAAAATAATCGTCTACTTTCTAGATAGATGAAATTGAAATATGCAAAGTTCGGACTATTATGGAGTAAATGCCCCAACAAACATTTAACTTGCTCCAAGTATTCCTACCAATAACGATCTTACTGTTGCTCCGAACAGGAACTTCTTGATTTTCATATATCGATGAAAAATCATTAAGGAATCTCGATGGAAAAACTCAGAGAAAAGTGTTCTATGGTTGTTTTCTCATTAACCGCCAAAAGAATCTCAATTACAACGGAAGAGAAAAACTTAAATTACACGCGACCCATAAGCGCCTTTATACTAACTGAAACGTGAATAGAAGAAAAGTTGTAACCGTTTCTTGTATGCACCGTCGGATCATGGTACATCGAACGACCACTCATCATCCACGTCCCCACTTCTCAATGTCTTCGCAGCAGAAGCTGAAAACGTATTTTCACTAACAATGCCATGATCCACGATTTTGTCTTTCTTCTTCTTTACAGCCACTTCATCAGATTGGGAGGCTGATCGATCAGCTGTGTTGCCGTCGAGATGTAGATGCACAGCAGTGTTATTAGCATCCACCATCAGCACAGTCTGAGAGTTCAACAAAACTCACCACCGAAAGAGCTACCTGAAGAAGGGGAATGGTAATCCATCAAAGGATCCAAACTGAAACCTTCCCATCCAGACATCTGCAGCAAGGAAGCAGCATAATCAACACAACGTGCGAAATCTCATAACAGTTACATAGCCAGATTGAGAGAGGAGGCAATTTCATTTCATGTCTCAAACTTCTCTGTCAACTCGACAAAGCAAGAGATGAAGCCTTTCTTCTCTAAATACGGTAATGTGCAAGATATCTACCTATCGAACAACCTGAACAAATCGGAGCGGCGGTACGCATTTTGTACGTTATGCTCCTGAAAGGGAAGAATCGGCGGTGAAGGAAAATTTCCTTAATTTGATTGATTTCCCAGCTCAACCCACGAGGTCCGGCTCAATGGCTGCGGGGAGCTTGAGGCAGCAAGCAACGATAGATAGCGATAGGACAATCGTCGCTGACATCACCATCCCTGTACACAGATTTGGCAGAAAAAAGAAAAATCAAAGGCAGGATCGGCAGCAAAATTCGCGCGTTCAGAAAGTTTGACTCCGGACTCGGACTTGGATATGGGCTAGAAATCACGTGAGATAAAGATGTCACTGGACGCGGATATTGGGCCAGAAATAATTACAGACAAATTGGGCCCCCCATTAGGGGAGGTTAATTTGCAAGAAATTCTCCGCAATCGCATAGGAAATTCGTGCAATTATCAAGGAACCAAGGAAAATTTACCGCACTTCTTGTAGACCAGCACACTAGCTTGAGTTCCTGACCCAAAGCTTTTTTTTTTGGAAATATTGCAGGCTACAAAGCTCAAAATCATATCAACGCTCAAACAGATTTATAGGTTCTATAATAGTATACGGTATGTAAGATTCACAGTCAGTCTTAGTTCGGGGTGTAACGTCCCGCTCTGTATGTAATCATCTAGGGTCAAATTGAATAGAGTCAAATATTATCAAATAGTAATAGTGCCAAATAGTGTAATTCATCATTGTTATTGTTCACGAGTATAACAATAATTGCTAGAAGAAGCAGGAACATGGGTTGAATGTTTTGAGAACAACAACTTAACGGTGTGAAGAAATTTGAAGCATGCATTCAGATAAAGAGTTCACACTTTGAACAAGTCGAAGAGAAGGCATATAAATTGAAGACATTCCTCATTTGTTTCATCATCCAGAGTCTAAAAATATTTTTAGTACAGAAATACACTCTAGAGAGAAGAAAAAAAAAGAGGTTGAGAAAAGAAGTGTAAGGAGCTTTCATAATTCTTTGCATTTCTTGATAGCACTATTATCATTTGCTTAATTATTTCATAACACGTTATCAGCATGATTCTACTACTAGTCTATTAGCATTCTTGCTGAAGTAAAGTTAATTAATTAATTATTATAATATCTAATCTTTCTAAACTTGAGTTTGTGGTTTTGGACATTACCCAAAAAAATTACTTGTCATAGATTCTTGATCAGGAAATCCATCTAGATGTTATGGGTCTCAGAGACACCATTAAAAATGCAAATAAAGCATCTGCAGGATCTAGTCAAGTATTTTGCTTTAGAAAAACCTCAAAGAGAGGTATGATCACCAAAAATGGTGATAAGCTCGTTATGATTGATTGCATTTACGCTTACAAGATTTTAAATCTGTAAGCAAATACAATTCTTCTATATTCAAAGTTAGTTCTCAACTGAAGTTATGTGGTAAAAAGATTACCGATGAGGAGATGCTAGAGAAAATATTCTCTACTTTTCATGCCACTAATATGCTGCTACAGCAACAATACCGTGAAAAGGGTTTTAAGAAGTACTACAAACTGATTTCGTGTCTTCTTATGGCTGAACAAAATAATGAGTTGCTAATGAAAAATAATCAATCATGCCCTAGTGGTTTCACTCTATTCCGGAAAGTGAATACATTTTTCCAAGGCCCCTGTTGTGACCATGGTCGTGGTTGTGGCCGTGGAAATCAGGAGAATCATCTTTATTCTCGTCGCAATAATCCCAATAATACAAATAACCACCAGAAGTGCAAGAAAAATGAAATTTACAGGGTCGCAACAAAGAACATCAAGGTAACAAGAATATATAAAATATTTGCCATCAATGTGGGATGTACAATCGCTGGTCCTGTACCTGTCGTATGTCAAAGCACCTTGTAGAACTTTATCAAGTTTCAAAAGCTAAAGGAAAGAATGCGGAGATAAACTTTGTTCAAAATCCAATGCTAAATATAGAAATGAATTTTGTTCAAGATGATTTTCTCCATGGCGAAATTAATGTGGCACATTTAGATGTTGTTGATTTCTTTGTACACCCTGATCCTATAAATAGTTGCGTAAATATCTAAGTTTTTTTGTATTTTATTTAGTTCTCAGTCTTATGCTTTATTTTTTATGTAATCGTTAATTTATTATAAGTTTGATTTCATTTATTATTTTTTACTTTTACTTATTTATTAAAGATAATTATAGATTTATCCAAATCAAATGAGAAAATACATGTCTCGCATACAGTGCAACAATATATAACATACTCAATAATAAAAATTATTTTGCTTTTCTATGTATAAGAGAAGCGTATGTTAATACAATATCTGGTAATACAAAATTAATTGAAGGTTTCGAAAGAGCATAAATTGTACTAAAACGAGGGACAAACATCACAATTGATGATGCTTTATCTCATCTAAGTCTAAACAAAATTTATTGAAATTTTAAAGATATTCGCTGAAATGGATGTCATATTGAGACTATAAACGAAAAATATGAAGAATACTTATGCATTATATCAATTATTTTGGGTAACAAATGCATATTAGAAAAATTATCCGTAATGTCCTCTGGATTGTATTACACAAACAATAAGACTGGTTGAAACTTATGCTGTTGAAAGTCTAAATACTACTAAAACTTTCAATGTTTGGCATGACCGGTTGAGCCATCCCATATCATTTATGACACAAAAAATTATAGAAAATTCATGTGGTCATTCAATGAAAAATCAGAATATTTTTCAAATTAGTGAATTTTCATGTGTTGCTTGCTCTCAAGACAAACTGATTATAAGGCATTCATTAAATAAAGTTTGGTATGAGAACCCTATATTTTTAGAAAGAATTCATGGAGATATATGTGAGCTTATACACCCACCATGCGAACCATTTAGATATTTTATGTTTATGATTGACGCATCAACTAGATGGTCGCATGTGTGTTTATTATCTACTCGCAATTTAGCTTTTGCAAGATAATTTGCACAAATAATTTGTTTGCGAGCTCATTTTCTTGATTTTCCTATAAAAAAAATCCGCCAAGATAATGTTGGTAAATTTTCATCATAAGTCTTCAATGACTATTGTATGTCAATTGAGATAACTATTGAATATCCTGTTATACATGTTCATACACAAAATAATTTGGCTGAATAATTTATTAAATGCCTCCAATTGATTGTAAGGTCAATGTTTATGCCTTCTAAACTCCCCGTATCTACTTAGGGACATGCAATTTTTTGCATGCAGCAACACCTATTCATATTAAGCCAACATGTTATAATAATTTTTCCCCAATGCAAAGGGTTATGGTCAATAATCAAACATTTTCCATATAAGAATATTTGAATGTGCAATATTTATACCAATTGTTCATCCACAACGTACGAAGATGGGTCCTCAAAAGAGGATAAAAAATATATGTTGGATATGAATCTCCCTCGATAAATAAATATTTAGAACCATCGACTGGAAATTCATTTACAACAAGATTTGTTGATTGTCATTTTGATGAATCAATTTTTCCAACATTAGAGGAAGAAAATAAAAAATTGGAAAAGACAATATCCTAGCATGAATCTTCACTATCTCATTTTGATACTCGTTCTTCATTTGCAAAATTTAGTAAATCAATTGCTTGACACGTTTACCAACTTGAAGAAAGTAGCCAAATCTCATATACCAGCTGCAAATGCTCCAGTTGGACTTGATGTCCCAGAAGGACAAATTTCTACAGCAAATGAGTCTAAATCACGCATGGAACGTGGAAGACCAATTGGTTCCAAAAATAAAAATCATCGAAAAAGAAAATGATCAAACATAGAGAATGGTTCAGAAGAGGAAATAAAATCTCCAACAGAGGTCCATAATACTCTATAGGAGGAAATAAAATCTCCAACAAAGATCCATAATACTCTATAGGAGGAAATAAAATCTCTCGCAGAGACCTGCAACTCCAGAAGAGGCAAACAACATAAATGAAGAAATTTGTGTACCTAAAAATAAGGAGATTGAAGGATCAAATAGTTTTTTTTGATAACCTGTTATATCCGACTACCGGAATAACCGACTAATCCATAGGGACCCATGCACGGTGCCCACAACACACGGATCAGGCCAAACGCGGGCCCATGTGGCCCGTGAGACGTGGCTCCAACATGCTTTCTTCAACGGGAGTCGAACCCTGCATCTTTTCACAAACCATGATGATGTCGGGGGATTCAACCGCTGGGATAACCCATTGGGGTTGAAGGATCAAATAGCTTGATTTAAAAAAATTTGAAAATTTTCAAATTCGAACCATACGTGAAATCGAAGACAAAAAATCGAAGACAAAACTCGTTAATTCATGTTCTAGCGTACGAGGGAAGCCAGAACTTACCTTAGTTTGCTGAAAAGTTGAAGAACTCACCGGAAATCGAGCAACCCGTGATGATGTGTTTCACGAAACCACCAAAGCAGGAGGTTTCTAAACCCCAACGGGATATCCCAGTGGCGGATTCCTCTGACACAAACTCAGGGCTTGCCTAGAGGTGCAGGGTTCAAACCCCGTTGAGAACAACGTGTTGGGGGCCAGGCCGCGGGCTATGGCCCGAGATTTGCCTGATCCATATAGAGGGGTTGCGTCGTATGGGTCTTGTGGATTAGTCGAATACTACGGTATCCGGATACCACGGTCTACAAAAAAAAGTAGGAGGTCTCTACTCGGAGCACTCCAAGTTAAACTAAAGGGGTTGCTAGACCCGTAATCCGGCAAAAATCACGGCTAGAATTTGGTTGTTTTCGGTCAGAAGTTTTTCGTGAATAAAGATGAAGTCGCACGTCGTCTTTTTTCTTCTTGAAGACTTACTCGTTAAGTCTATCTCCACCAAACATATGAGATAATGAATCTCATTCCATTTGGGCTTTTGGGCCCGAATTCATTGAACATATCACAATGTTTTTTCATCACAACATCCTTTGAACATATCAAAAATGTATTCGCGATCACGGTCAGTTCGTAGAGTTTTAACTTTTCGTTCCAATTGGTTCTCGACTTCTGCTACGTGTCCAAAATGTGAATAGTCATATATGAAGGTGATGAAATAAGAAGCTCCATGTCGTGCTTTCACCCTCATGGGTCTGCAGATGTCGGAATAAATTAAATCTAAAGGATTTGAGGCTCGAGAAACCTTACCAAAAGGCTTCCTGCTAGCCTTGACAGCTAAGCAAGGTTCATACGCAGACAATTTAGCTTGTGTGAGTTGGTTTAACTGACCGCACTTAGCAAGTCTATTCAATCTATCTTGGCCAATATAACCAAGTCTAGCGTACTATTTAACAAATTCAGAATTAATATTAGTATTGGAAACTAAGGCAAGGGATGCATTATTATAAATATCATCCACATCAAGGATGCAAAAACCATGTTTAAATGAGTCGTGATCGAACACATCGTCACCGTACTCAATGTTCAATCTACTCCGATGGAACTTAAATAAAAAATCCAATTATGCTAACAAAACGACAGAAATAAAAAAAAATATCTAACTCCCGGTACATAAATAGTATCCTGCAACAACAACGTGTTCTCGCTACGAATTTGGAGCTTATATGTACCAATACCAGTGACATATTCTTCACTGTCGTTGCCTATAGTAACGCTTCGGGTTCTAGCGCCATAGCGATGAAACTCGATGGATCCAGCATGATCGTTTACGATGTGCTGGCTCGCTCTCAAATCAAAAATTCATTTATGAAAGGTGTCAGCAACTAACGCATGAGAGCAAACGTATACTTTGGGATTGTTGGGAGACTTAGGTACCTTTTTTGGCTCGGAATAATCCCGAGAGAAATGAAATTTCTTTCCACAATTATAGCACTTCAAATGTGCCATATTCTTAAGGCCGTTTCCTCGGGGATATTGTTTGTCAATCTTCTTTAGTTGGGGGGTGGGTGGGTCTGGATATTTCTTACCTTGCTAGACCTTTTTTTCTTTCTAGGATTTTTTTCATGAGCAACAAGGACCTTGGCTATTTAGCCAGAAGCTCACAAGCGTTCATCTTCAAGCTCCAAATGCTTGGTGATGTCAGAGAAGGTCTTGAGGAACAGGTCGTGAGACATAAAAGTTTTACAGGATGTGAACGAATAATATTTGGGGATCGAGTTCGCGGAAGTAAGTGCATGCATTCATTTAGTGCCTCCTCCAAGAACGCGTCCCTACATTCGATAAACTACATGATAGGAAAGTCCTTTTGGCACAACTACTTGCCATTGGCTTTGCCTTTTGCAAATCTGAACAAGAATCCCTACGTTATCTTTTTTTTGGTAAGTCTGCGCCATCTATTTCTTGAATGTCCAAAAGTCTACAAGTTGTGGCAAGAGCTTTACAAATGGCTTGTTTTATTACTGTGTTGACAGCATCATCCCAACTCAACACTATAATATGCACTTGGGTATGTTGCACAAAAAGAAATGGTTAGAGGTGTGGAAAGTATTTTGGTACAGTTTGATATGGGAAATAAGGAAGGCTCGCAATAACTGTATTTTGAATTTCATAAGTCCAACTCTAGATGATATACTGGAGCAAACAAAATTCTCAACATGGATATGCGCGACAACTTATAACCGACGAAGTTCTGGATTGGTGATTGGTTGTACTTGGACAATCCTCAACTTTGTATCATGTTCAGATAAATTTATGTAGCTCCTGGTTTGGGTTAATCTTGTATTCTTGACTTCGGCCTGAAAGAAAAATCAAAGTGAAGGAAGAACAAGTTTTGGCCGAATCTTCAATGATCCTAAAGCTTCAATGATTTCGTATGTATAACTGTATACATGTATCGTATCTGAATGAAAAGAAATCTCTTTCCTAATTACAAGGCTAACTTTATGGCTAATTAGCTAATTACAATGTGATTGTGATTATGTGAGGTCAAAGATCCTAATCAGGATCTTTGTTACCAACAATATCACTAACATGCCTTCGCAAGCGAATGGGTGGAGGAACAACCAAGAGTTTGGTCCCGAGGCCTTTGGTAAAAATATCAGCAATTTGGTCATGTTTACTGAGATGCCGAATTGTAACATCTTTGTTCATGACCTTCTCCCAAATAAAATGATAGTCAATTTCAATATGTTTGGTCCGAACATGAAAAACTGGATTAGAGGCTAAGGCAAGTGCTCCAATATTGTAGCACCATATGACTGGACAATCAGTAAGAGGGACTTGAAAATCACGAAATAGATATGCATCCAATACAATTCCGCAATTGTTAGAGCCATAGCACGGTATCTAGCTTCAGTACTGGAACGTGATACCACACTTTGTTTCATGGCAGACCAGGAGATAAGACACGAGCCAAGAAAGATGTTGTATCCAGTGGTTGATCGGCGATCAACGGGATCACTTGCCCAATCGGAATCATAGAATGCTTGAAGTTGGAGAGACCCAGATGCATACCAAAGTCCAAGATCAGGAGTTCCCTTTAGATATCTAAACACGCTTCGCACCGCCCCAGTGAGCTTGACTCGGATTATGTAATTGCTGACATAGCTGATTGTCTGAAAAAGCAATGTCCGGAAAAGATAAAGTACAATATTGTAATGCCCAACCGTTTGTCGGTATAAGATGATTTCTTGAGGATCAAGTGGTGGCGAATCTCGAGGACACGACCCAGAGGTGCATGGTGAAGGTAAGGGCTTGGCACCAACCATTTTTGTTTTATCAAGAATAGCTGATATATACTTTGACTGGCGAATATGCAACCCAGAATTATCACGAACAACTTCAAACCCGAGAAAATAGCCAAGATCTCCCAAATCACGAAGACGAAATACAGGCTTGAGATTGTCAAAAAGGCTAGATATAGCCGTGAAGGAGGACCCAGTAATCAGAATATCATCAACATAGATCAATATAAACAAATGCAGGTCACCAGAGTGAAGAGTAAAGAGTGATGAGTCATTCTAAGAGCATTGAAATCCAAGATCAATCAGAGTACCTGATAATCGAACATACCAGGCTCGAGGTGCCTGCTTGAGTCCATAAAAATCCTAGCGTAAAGAGCATACGTACTGAGGCAATTGAGAAGAGACAAAACCAGGTGGTTGCTCCATAAAGATTGTTTCTTTGAGATCACCATTGAGAAATGCAATAGACACATCAAGCTGACAAATGGGCCATTGAAAATGAACAACAAGCGCGAGAAACAACGAATCGTAGTCATCTTGACTACCGGGCTAAATGTTTTTGAGAAATCAAGTCCATATTCCTGTTCAAATTCTCGAGCAACCAATCGTGCCTTATATCTATCAATTGACCCATCAGATTTCTGTTTATTTTATAAACCCATTTGCAGCGAATCACATGCTGCTCAGTGGGTTGAGGACAGAGAACCCACATATTATTTGCAATCAAGGCATCAAATTCTTCTTGCATAGAAGAGACCCATTTTGGAGATGATGCAGCTTGTAAGTATGTAGTAGGTTCACAAGGAATTTGAACACTGTGAAGAGCTTTAAAAGGATGACGGGTGACAAAATAAAGGTGGTAGTTAGGAAACTGCTTGGAACACAATGAACCAATTTGTGAATGTGTGACAACTACTTGTGATGGTTGTAAGGACAATTGAGGAAGGTCGGGACCAGGATCAGTGATAAACTCTGGAAAGGGAATAGGTTCTAATGAAGGATGAGATATATGATGTTGGGATGAGTTAGTGTCCCTCAATCGATCAGAAGTTGACATTTCACCATCAAACTGTGGATGTGGCACGAGAGGTGTGCTTTGTGGTTTGGTGGTTGACTGTATCTGGCCAGTGGGTTCGAGAGATGAAGTTAGATCTACCAATGTGGCAGATGGGACAACAAAAGTTGTGGAAGTGATTCCTGTATTGTTAGTTTCACAGGTATGTAAAGGAAAAAATGGACTCGGAACAGAAGAGTGTGTACTTGGAACCGTGGCAGCAAAGAGAGTGAAATATGAGAGACATGTTCCTTTCGATCTAGAAACAGTGTTTCATCAAAGGTCACATGGTGAGACATATATACTTTCCCAGACAAAGGATCAAGACATTTATACCCATAGTGTTAAGAGCTATATCCAATGAAGATACACTTGGAGCTTTTGAACATAAGTTTATGAGTATTATAGGGACGCAAGAGAGGATAACAAGCACACCCAAAGGTCCTGAATGGTGAGTAGTCAGGCTTGGACCCATATAATTTCTCATAAGGACTGAGATTTTTGAGTATTGGTGTAGGAACTCTATTGATGATGAATATGGTTGTAGAGCATGCTTCAACCCAATATTTGGTGGGGAGTTGAGACTGGGCTAGGAGAGTAAGGCCCATTTCGACAATGTGATGATGTTTTCTCTCGGCAATACCATTTGCTGGGGTGTATGAGGACAAGATAGGCAATGAAGAATACCTATCTTGTCAAGAAATATTTTAAACTGACTTGGGCAAATTCACCCACCCCATCGGTTTGAAAGGACTTGATTTTATTAGAGAATTGATTTTCGACTATGGCACGAAAGGTAACAAATGTTTCAAACAAATCAGATTTAGCTTTAACTGGATATAGCCAAGTAAATTGAGTAAAATCATAAACAAAGATAACATAGTAACGAAAACCACCAATTGAATAAATAGAGGTAGACCAAACATCATAATGAATAATTTCTAAGGGACAATTGGTGATTCGACTCGATGACTCAAACGGTAAGTGTTTATGTTTCCCAAGTTGACATGGTTCACGAACCAAATCAGAATTAAGTTAACCAACAACTGGTAAATCAGAATAATGAATGACAAAGCAAACAATATGCGGTGAGGAATGTCCAAGACGTGAATGCCAAACAGAAAATGTAGGTGTAGTACCAACTGTCCCAGCTAGAGCATATTTCACCACTGGAGTGGAAGGACTCAGCCGGATTGGATACATGCCCTCATTACTCTCCCCCTTCAGTACTTTCTGCCCTGTTTTGTTGTCCTTGATAAAATAACCAGACTTAGTGAGAATAAAATAACATTTAATATCTACACAAAATCGATAAGCAGACAATAAATTGGCAGAATCTTTCGGACAATGAAGTACACGGTTAGCGGGTGTATGGAATTTTTAGCAGTAAGAGACCCAGTGTTCAGAATCTGCAAACTTGTACCATTACCTACAGTAACTGCATCAGAACCATTATAGGGATGCTTCTGAGTAAGAGAGGCAGAATTATTGGCAATGTGTTCATTGGCTCCACTGTCAATGAACAAAATATTGTCATCAATTTCCAAGTTAACTTGAGCAGCCATAGCTGGAAGACGGGCTGGGGGATGCCGACCTTGGTAAGAAAAATTCATTCGCTGGTAGCAGTCAATAACAGTATGATTATATCGATAACATATTTAACATTTTACAGCATCACCAAAAGATTCTGTGGGCTGATCATCAGATGGGCCATAATTGGGCCTGAAAAAATGCTGCTCATTGGAAAACCCAAGATTTTGTGGGCCGACTGAATTCCTGCCATGTCTGCGACCTGAAAAATGATTCGACCCACCACGGAAAGACTAATCAGGCCCACCACAATTTTTATTCATTCCTTGTTGTCCATTAAATCGATTGGGCCCACCACTTCTATTATTTGGCCCATTAACAAACCTAC
>JAOWBN010234470.1:0-12404 GCA_028565015.1 Pinguicula moranensis
AACTACAGGGTTCTTTCATGGCAAATAAGCCAAGGCATCCAGAGCATACCAGAGAGCTCACTAGAATATGCAAATGACAATGCATTGCTTCTTGCCAAGGTGCCTAATGATATGTTCATTTCAGTTATTTGTGCTTCTATAACCCAAACTTGGGATTATGATGAAATGATTACATTTTCAGTCTCTGCGTGGAGCTCTCCTCGCGCTCTTCTATTCATCGACCATCCTATCTGCTTTTACAACTGTGGGACTTGTCATACTGGGAGGAACGCTGAAGTCTCAAGGCAAGTAAGTCTGAAATCTAATAATTATGCAAAAGTCCATTTCTGATGCCATATTGAGCTCAGGAAAGAGATCCCTTGTGTAACTCTTATTTGTAAACATATCTATACTGCTGAAGCTTTTGACCATCGAAACCCGATACCTCAGTTTTGTTATTAAGATCGCTCTACTACTTGGTTTATCAAATTTGAATAGACTACGATGTTAGTTTACCAAGTGCTTGTGGGTTGTGACCAGCACTGAAAGGTTGATGTCAATTGTTCCAGCCTGTTTGATTTCTTCTTCTTCTTTATGATGTTGTCTCCGAGTTCATCAAGAATCTTCAAGTCTACTCTACCTATTTGGCATTGCCACACGACTAATGAATGTCATTATGGGGTATCTTGGACTTTTTTCATGCAGTTTATATAGATTGACATTAGGATTGTTGACTTGATCCCCTTGGCTTCATTTTCGGCTGGCTGGCCCTTTATGGTTGAAACTGGAAATGTCGTCACAGGGGAATGGTGGGGGCCGCTGCCCCTTCTCTTAACAAAAACGAAAGAAAAAAAACATTTTTATGTTTATTTATTTATTTCAATCCTTCACCTCTCTAAATGTCTATCCCATCTCTAGTCATTGAGAACGTAAGCCACGCATCATAATTCATACCTAGTTCCCATATGCTTCGACAGCCTTGAATCAATCTTTCCTTCCCCTGACCTGACATACTCTACAGGATGTATTTATGACTATAGTCTATACGAACAATTGATTTATGCCTATCTTGCAAATATCAGCACGACACGGGTCAGCCCGATAATAGGCGGGTCAGGTTGTCTCATCTCTAGGCATGGACCATGGTGGGAGGAAAGGCTCGATCATATTTTTGAATACTAAATAAATAATTTTAAATACTAATAATAATGATGGGTTCGCTCGGGTCACAATGTGTTGGGTCATGCGCTGTGTAGGCATGCAGTGGCGATGCTGGGTAGGAGTGGGCAATCAGGATTCGGGATCGGGTATGCTCGATCCCGACCCGAGTCCCACAGTCCCGAAATTTTTTGGGACTGCGTGACTCGGGTCGGGCCTCGGGTTATCCCAAGGCCCAAAATTATAACACAAATATGAAATATGGCCTACGGCTATTCAACAATGGTAGAGCGGGTGAAATTTTTGGAAACGATATGAGGGCTAAAGTAAGTTGTTCTTTAATCGGTCTTGTTGTCTAGTTCGTATACTTCTTTTTCTGTACAGGGATCTGGTAGAACTTCTTAATTTTGGTTAGCATAGCTTTAGGATCTTGCAGTTTTCTGGAGTTGGCTTGTGAATTTCTTCTTTGTAATATTGTTGTTTGAGTTCATCGCAATTTTCTCTAATCTGTCCTTGTTGGTTGTTCCGAGCTTATTGCTATATTCGTTTCATCAATCTACCACAGTTGGCTTGTGATTTTTGATCGGGATTCGGGTTTGTCCCAAAATTTAGGGACAACCCCGATCCCGACCCGATAAAATTTTAGGACTGATAAATTAGTCCCGAACCCGACCCGACCCGATGTCCCGATTTTCCGTGAAAAATTGGGACTCGGGATTCGGGCCTAATCCCGTTTGCCCGCCATTAATGCTGGGACGGGGCGGACAAAAATAAAAGTTCATGCAATATTTAAAAAAATGTTTTGCCCTTGTACCTGATGTCTTTCCCTGGTTTGGAATTCTCACTCTGGCCCATAATCATGGATCATAAATTAGTGGTGGATTCAATCATGGTAAGGTGGTGTGGAATTTTTGTTAATGAGGTAATTTTTTTTGAAATGGTGCGCGTGCGATGCATAAAAAAATATAATAATAATATTTTATTAAAAATATGTTATTTTTTTGTCTAATATCTCGGTGGTGCGATTGCATCCATGCCCGTCGGTGACCCTCTAATATTGTCGTACAAGATATCATGATTCTATATTTTCAAGGAGACTCTTATTTGCACCGATGTATTCAGAGGTCAAATTCAACTGAGTCATTCAACCGAGAGACGAGGTTTTCGGATTAGAGAATGGGGGAAATTTGGAATCCTGAGATATTATAATGGCGGAAGTATTGGTTAAAAGAAACATACCAAGCACAAGGTGCATCAGCTGTGGAGTCAATAAATTATGTTGAAGCATTATTGAAAAAAAGCCAAAGACAAGCCGACAAGGCGAAAATATGGGAAAAGAAACACGCATGTAGAAGAAAAGTATAAACACATTTATTGCTTATTGCACACTTTATTTGTACGAGTTATCTATATAAAGAGAACTCGATGTAAGACAATGATAATAAGAGTGAAGAAGTTTCTCTGTTTCCTCCGTTTCTCTCCATTTATATTTTATAATTTGGTATCAGAGCTAGTTTTTCAAACCCTAATAAACATTATGTCTCCGCCACTTTCGCCCCGATTCTGGCCCCGTTAGTGATCCTCCGACGCCGGAACCAGTCCCAAAATGTAGCCCACCTTCTTCTTTATCAAATTTTCTCCGCATCTGACATTTTTTCGGCCACCACGCGCCGTCGCCGAAAAACGTAACTTGCGGCTAGCGTCGGAATCACCAGAAACCAACGCCATTGCGATCGACGTGAGAAGAGCTTTTTGCATGTAGTTCTTACGTCGCCACCACGCACCGCTGTCGTCCACCCACGTGCCGCGCGTCGGAGCCTGTGTTAGATTTTTTGTCTCGGTTTGCTCGTCGCGACTGTCCAATCGATTTTAGTTGATTCTGTGCCGTTTAATATATATTGATGTTATATCGAATAATGATGAATTATTTGATTAGATATATCGCATTTGCCTAAACTTGGGGATCCGATTAGACATTATTAGTGTTGTTTGTGGATTGGGTATGTTATTGATGTGATCGGTTGTGATTTGAGTTGCTGTGTGAGGAATGTCAGGGACAAGCGACAGTGCGGTTAAATAAGGATTGGAGGTCCTGTAGAACCTCAATCCTGAGGTACTCTAAGCCTTGGTAAGGCTCATAAAGGGAGCGAATACCTCAACCTCGGCCATTGTCCCTGCTGCTGGTCTGATCAAACTTGATATTCCACCAATCGATTTGAAACTTGATGGATCGGCTACATATCTTAGCTGGTCTCGCGGGATTGAGACCATCTTAGTAGGGCGAAGCTTGGACGGCTTCCTGAGGAAATCAAGTAGTAACATCTCTTCCACTACATAGTAGACAATTACTCATGCTCAGCTATGTATCTGGTTTCTGAACTCAATGACTGCATCTGTTGCTTCTACTGTGGATGGCCTTAAGACGGTGAGTGCGATGTGGGCAAGTTTGAAGATCACCTATTCCGGAACTGAAAACTAGATGAGGGTATTTCAGCTTCAGCTGGGGATCGATGCAGAGGTACTGTGGGAGAAGTTTATTCAAAAGTATTCTATTTGTTTGAAGAGATTGTGGGCTGAGATGGATCACTACGACCCGTTGTCCAGTTGTAGTGACTCAAAATGCAAAATGCGGCAACGCTTTGAGAAGGAAAGGACTATGAAATTCTTGAAAGATTTGAATTCAATCTTTCACTCGAGAAGATCGGTTTTATTGTCCCATGCCAAGATTCCATCACTAGATGAGGCTATTGCAGCTATGACTCAAGCAGAAAGTGAAATAAAGATACACTCTACGCCGGCTGTAGTTTCAGGTGCAAAGGCGTTGGCTACTACTAGTTCTCGGGTAACTGGGGTCCAGGGGAAGATTCGCAGTTGTTTTTAGTGTGGTGTGGTTGGCCACTTGATGGAGTCTTGTCCGAGAATGTCCCGTGAAAACGATTCCGGAGGAAGAGGTAGATTTGGAGGTAGAGGTAGAGTTCGTGGAGGTAGGAGAGGTGGTTTTAGGGGTACGGGCTGAGGAGGCTATCGCACCAACCTGACAGTGGATGCTGATGAGGGGGAAAATATGAGGAGTACTATGACCGTTGAGGAGGATCGAACATTCTTTGACGTACTCCGGAAGAAACTTAAAGGCATTTCCTATTGGGAGGCAGACAAGAGGGACAAAAGAAAATTCCATGGGTAGCATGTGATCAAGTCTGCCAAGTAAGAGAAGATGGAAGACTTGGAATCATAGATATAGAAAGCTTCAATATTGCACTAATTGTAAAATAAAAACGGGAAAAAACAAGAGAAAACTCTTGTTCGTTATATTGAATCTTGTATTGTCTTCACTTCCTTACATCGAATTTATAGTGAAGGTTCAGAACAACGCATGAAATGAGCAATGAATACAAACGGCGCATGAGTTCCTCGTCTGGCATGAGAGCGAGCGTGTTCTCTCACGTTCTTCTTTTGCTGACTTTGGCTGAGAGATAGAGACATGTTCAACACTCCCCCTCAAGATGGGAAAAAAAATATCAACTAAGCCCATCTTGTTACAAAGTCTCTCAAGGTCTATAGAACTAAGACGTTTAGTTAACACATCAACAACTTGTTCTTTTGTGGCTACGTGATTCAGTTCCAACAACCTGCTATTTAATATTTCCTTGATGAAGAACCTATCAATTTCCACGTGCTTGATTTTATCATGTTGTACTTGGTTGTTGGCAACGCTGATAGCTGCTTTGTTGTCACACCACAATTTTAATTTCGGATCTGAATCCATCTTGAGTTCCACAAGTATCGATCTCAACCACATCATCTCAGTAACACTCAAGGCCATGGCTCTGTAATCTGTCTCAGCTGTAGAACGAGCCAATACTGTCTGTTTTTTACTCTGCCAGGAGACTAGATTGCCTCCTACAAACATGCAATAACCGGATGTGGAATTTCTATTATCAGCACAGCTAGCCCAATCCGAGTCGCAATATCCTTCGATATTCAGATGTCCACTCTTCCTGAAGATCAACCATTTTCCTTGTGCACTCTTCAAGTATCTCAATATTTGGTACACTGCATCCAGGTGACCCTTTCTAGGGTCATGCATATATCTACTGACCATACTCACAGCAGATGATATATCAAGTCGAGTATGATTCAGGTATATAAGTTAACCTACCAACCTTTGATATTGTTCCCTATCAACTGGCTCGCCTGCTTCTGCACTCAACTTCAGCCTCTGGTCAATTGGCATTTTTGCAGGTTTGCAACCCAACATACCCGTCTCCTGGAACAAATCAAGAACATACTTTCGTTGAGATAGAATAATTCCCTTGGGCCCACGAGCTATTTCAATCCCAAGAAAATACTTCAACTGGCCCAAATCTTTTACCTCAAACTCCTTGCCCACTCTTACCTTCAATTTCTCAATCTCGCTTTCATCATCACCTGTAATGATCATGTCATCCACGTATACTGCTAGCATCGTGGTATGATTTCCATCATGCCTGAAGAATACAGTATGGTCGGCATTAGTTTGCTGATAACTCATGCTAATCATAGCCTTCCTGAACTTGTCAAACCAGGCTCGAGGAGATTGTTTCAAACCATATAATGATTTTTCAAGTTTGCAAACCTGACCCTCGGTCTGAATGGTGCCAAATCCCGGAGGAATCTTCATATACACCTCTTCTACATATCATCATGAAGAAATGCATTTTTCACATTGAGCTGATAAAGTTCCACCCTTTATTTGCTGCTATAGAGATCAGAGTTCTGACTGTGCTCAATTTTGCCACGTGTGCAAACGTCTCATCATAATCCATTCCATACACCTGGTTGTATCTTTTAGCTACCAGTCGTGCCTTATAGCGCTCCACTCTGCCCTCGAGGTTCTGCTTCATAGTAAACACACGCTTACATCCAACAGCCTTCTTACCAGGTGGTGGTGGCACAATACGCCACGTCTTATTCTTAGTAAAAGCCTCAAGCTCCTCTATCATTGCCGCTTTCTATTTCGAGTCTGCTTTAGCCACCTGCCAACACTTAAGAATAGAGACAATGTCCACAGATGCAATGAATGCTCCATGTTCAGGAATTATATGAGAGTACGAGATAGAATTAGCAATATCATGGGGATGAAACCTATCAGAAGAAAAAACATATCTGTTTGGTGGAACCCCTACGTTAGCTGCGAGTGGTTCTCATAACAGTAATATCAGTAGGAGGAATAAGAATATTAGTGGGAAAAGTAGTGTCACCTGGAGATGAAAGGTGCCCGCAGAGTCGAAACAGACAAGGACCTTGGGCATGAGACTGGAGCAGGTGATTCTAGAACCTCTCTAGTCTCCTCTCCCACCTGCCATCGAGTATGAGGATAGTGTCTCGTATATACCAATGACGGCTCCCCCTTACTCGAAATCTTGCTCTTTACTCCACCCGACTCACTTGTCAGTAAAGGACAAGAAATGTCTCCCACTCATACTATCACATGTCCCCCTTTATTACTACTACTCTCATCTCTGCTGTTATGACCATTCTTCCCCTCTTGTTGTACACTATCAGACGAGTCCTCAAGAGGTGAGTAGGACCCCTGCTGAAAGTATGGCTCATGCTCCCAAAATGTAACATCCATACTCACAAACAATTGCTGCTCAATTGGACTCCAGGAGACATACCCCTTTTGGGTTGCAGAGTATCCCACGAACACAATCTTGATAGCCCTTGGATCCAACTTTCTAACCTCTGGCTTATTATCCTGTACAAAATAGACACAACCAAAGGTTCTCAACTGAATCGTGTCCCCTTTTGTGCCATTCCAGATGTGAAATGGAGACTCCAATCCAACACTCGGGATGGTATCCAATTAATCAGGAATGCGGCTGTAAGAACTGTTTGTCCCCACAAATATTTTGGGACATTCATGCTGAACATCATACTTCTAGCCACCTCAAGAAGATGTCGATTTTTTCTCTCAGCTACCCCATTTTGCTCTGGTGTGTATGGGCAGGTAGTTAGATGCTTAATACCTTGCCATGACAAATATTCTGTGAATGCCTTGTTGGTGTATTCTGTCCCATTATCAGATCTCAGCCCCTTTACAACTGCATCATATTGCGTTTGTACTCCTTTGTGAAAATCCTTGAAACAGGCAAGTACATCGCTCTTGTTTTTCATTAAATATAGTCAAGTGACAAGAGAGCAACAATCAATGGACACAAAGTAACAAAATCCATTGAATGTGACTGTTGGAAAGGACCCCCATACATCTTAATGGATCAAATAAAAAACATGCGAACTCCGATTACCAAAGCTAACATAAGAACTTTTGGTATGCTTGCCCAACTCACAAGCATCACAAACTAAGTTTTCTTTATTCACTGTAGCAAATAGGTGAGGGTAAAGTCGACTCAAAGTCAAGAAGGAGGGATGACCTAATCGCCTATGATGAAGCATTAGGTTTTCCACAGTGTTGTCTCCTCCATATGTCTCCATGATGGATGAAAGAGCTGAGTCTAATCCCTTCCGATTCATGTACCACAAATCACTACACCATGTCCCAGTCCCAAGTAGCTTGCTTGTCTTTCTCTACCGGAAGATCACCTAAGGTATTTCAAACAATATAGTACAATTTAATTGGTTAATAATGGCATTTATGGAGAGGAGGTTAACATGGAATGAAGCAGCATGCAAAACTTTGGACAAGATCAAAGTGTTGGTACAATGCATTGTACCCTTACTCACTACTGGTTGATCAGTGCCATCGGCTGTCTTAACACACACCGAATTTGCTAAAGGAGTATAGGAGTTGAACTCCTTAGCAGCACCCGTCAGGTGTTTAGAAGCTCCAGAATCAATGATCCGATCTGAAGAGCTAGCAGTAGGAAAGGACGCCAAGGCTAGTGAGTCATGCATACCTAAGGCCAAAACAACATTACCAAAGAAGTCAAATGAGGTAGGTGTATCAGGCCTATCCTCATGCTTTTGAGTTCCCTCTGGAGTACGTCAAAGAATGTTCGATCCTCTTCAACGGTCACAGTACTCCCTATATTTTCCTCATCATCAGCATCCACCGTCAAGTTGGTGTGATAGCTTCCTCTGCCACCCCCTCCCCCTAAAACCACATTTTCTACCTCCACGAGCTCTACCTCTACCTCCAAATCTACCTCTACCTCTACCTCCAGAATCTCTCTCATGGGATTGGGATATCCTCGGACAAGACTCGATCAAGTGGCCAACCGCCCCACACTGATAATAACTGCGAGTCTCCCCCTGGACCCCAGTTCCTCGAGAACTAGCAGTAGCTAACGCCTTCGCACCTGAAGTTACACTCGGTGTAGAGTGTATCCTTATTTCACTCTCCGCTTGAATCATAGTTGCAATAGCCTCATCAAGTAATGGAATCTTGGTATGGGACAATAACACTGATCGCCTCGAGTGAAAGATCTAATTCAGATCCTTCAAAAATTCCATAGTCCTTTCTTTCTCAAAACGTTGTCGCATTTTACATTTTGAGTCACTACTGTTGGACAACGTGTCGTAGTGGTCAATCTTAGCCCACAATCGCTTCAAGTAAATAGAATATTCCTGAATAGATTTCTCCCCCTAGACCTCTGCATCGATCTCCAGCTGAAGCTGAAATACCCTCATCTGGTTTTTAGTTCCAGAAAAGGTGGTCTTCAGACTAGCCCACATTTCACTCACTGAGCTAAGGCCATCCACAGTAGAAGTAACAGATGTAGTCATCGAGTTCAGCAACCAGATACATAGCTGAGTATGAGTAACTTTCCACTCCGTAGTGGAAGAGATGTCACTCCTTGATTCGCACTCACTTAAAAAGCCGTCCAAGCTTCGCCCTACTAAGATGGTCTCAATCCTGCGAGACCAATTAAGATACGTAGCCGATCCATCAAGTTTCAAATCGATTGGTGGAAGATTAAGTTTGATCGGAACAGTGACAGGGACAACGGCCGAGGTTGAGGCATTCGCTCCCTTTATAAGCCCAACCAAGGCTCCGAGCACCTGTCCCTGACATTTCTCACACAACAGATCAAATCACAACTGTCACAGCAACAACACAACCCACATAACACAATCACATGACAATCCACACGTCTCAACACTCTACCATCGATACGCAATCCAAAAATAATATCAATAATGCCTGATTGGATTCCCAAGTTTAGGCAAATATGATAAATCTACTCAAAGAATTCACCATATCCAATCAAATACCGATATACATTAAACGGCAAGAAATAAACCAAAACCGATTAGACCGTTGCGACGACCAAGTCGATGCGAAGATTCTATTTTTGAGCGGCGGTGGCGGCGGCACATGGCGACGTGCAACCTACGTGCAAAAAGCTCTCCTCACGATGATCGTAACGGCGGTGGTTTCCGGTAATTTTGACACCAGATGCGCCCGAAAATGGTGGAAAACCGCCGCAGATCACGTTTTCCTGGACAGCGCGTGGTGGCCCAGAAAACGTCGAGGATCTGATAGAGGAGGAGATGGGCTACGTTTTGGGACCGGTTCCGGCGTTGGAGGAGCAGTAACGACGTCGGAATCGGAGCAAAAGTGGCAAAGATGAAATGTGTATTAGGGTTTGAAAACTGGCTATGATACCAAATTGTAAAACGAAACACGGGAAAAACAGGAACTTTCTTTGTATTGAATCTTACTGATGCAACTCCTTACATTTGATTCTGCTCTATTTATAGAGAAAGTCTACATTTATGTAATAGACAACAAAGACAGCAAATCATAGAATTTAATGAGATGAGTCCACCTTTATTCTTCTTGGCGTGCAACTCTTCTTTTCTGCTTTTCGTCTTTTCTGTCAGCTTGTCTTCTTGACTTTGATGTTCCAACATTTATTGTTCCAACAGAGCTACTTGCCACATCGTCCTCATAGACCAACAAAGGAACTTCTGGGATTTTACCACCACCAAGAAATGAGGATTTAGGTATCAGTTCAGCTTGTAAAGGGGCAGGATTTTGCTGGAAGGTTGTTGAAGAAGAAGGATGGAAGATGGGTGCAAAGGATGTGGGTACACCATGGGATGGAACATTGCCAATTAGGATAAGACGGGATAAGGTCCGGCTGGTGAAGACAGATAGGAGGAGCTGGAGATGTCCAGCAAAGGTAGAAAAAATCCAGTCAGACTCTTCGACCTGGTGGGACCCACATCGCTGCCGCAGAGGTGGCAGCATGGACATTAGTGTCTTCGTAGGGAGATTCTAGGACTGAAATTCAGAGAAGGTGTTCCTCCTGGCCAATGGGAAGTGAAAAGGTGAGGTAGCGGTTAGGGGCAATAGATCCGAGAACTGATGGATCGAGAAACATTATCCTTGAATGATTAGAAACATGAATCAAGCATAATATTGAACATGAAAATGGCTTGCAGCAACAAAAGCAATAGTAATTATGAAGTTCGTTCCCCCTTTGGAAAGATGAGATTGTTTATGAAATGGATTCAAATGGAACATTCTTGAGTATTTAGAATAAAACAAGTGTATATCATGACTTCAACAAGTTTTATTGTTCTACCCATTTTCAATGACATGCAACATAATTTATCCTACATACACCCAACTATCTCTACACAAGAAGCAATGTAAAAAAACAGAATGCAGATAAGCAATAGTCAGGCACAGTCTAGATCATTGACAAATACTAAAACCTGAAAATACGTTTCAGCAGTAGAAAGCAGATTATGACAGCTGGGTACTCTGTACATTCAAGATCATCGACAAATACTATAATATAACCAGTGTTGTTGGGGCGCTTAAGGCGCCGGCGATGTCGCCCCCAGGTGGCTGGGGCATGCGACATCCCAGAGGCGCGGCTGGGGTGCGTGGAGCAAGCGGGGCGCCGAGGGGCGAGGTGGAGCGCCGCTCTTATCTTTTAGCCTGACTAGGGTTTTAAATGATACGAGTTCGGCTACGCAGGCGGCCATTTCCGGAAACGATATAGCGCACTAATTTGTAAACGCACAAACGCACAAAAAATTGCCACGTCAGTGTTTTTTGCCATGTCAGCTTTCGTAGAAAAAATGCGGAAAACGCATTTTTTCTTCTCATTTTTGACATTCGACATTTTTGCGGGAAAGGCATTTCTTCTTCTCACTATTTCTGCTTCGACATTTTTGCTTCTGCGCGGCGGGTTTGCAACAGATTTCTTCCTCCACTCGGTGACGACGCCCAGGTTCCGTTCATAAGGTATGAATAACTCTTTATTAGGTTGAGAATTTTGGGTATAGATTGAATGTGTGGGGATTGAAAAATCAAACTCGTTTTTGAACAAAAGTGAGGACGGAAATGGCGGCTGCTAGATCTGAGAGATATCTTGTTTTCCCAGTGTTGTTCATTGAGGACGAATAACTCTTTATTAGGTTGAAAATTTTGGGTATAGATTGAATGTGTGTCGATTGAAAAATCAAACTCGTTTTTGAACAAAAGTGAGGACGGAAATGGCGGATGCTAGATTTGAGACAGACTGTAATTTACCCAGTGTTGTTCATTGATGACGAAAAAGAGATTTCTTGAACAAAATTGAGGACGAAAAAGAGCTCTGGAAATACGTGAAGTGAATTTGCCAGAATACGTGAAGTGAATTTGTATCTTTTAACTATTCATCTATCTTGATCAATGCTGTTAGTTTTACAACAAAAATTCTAACTGTGAGTTACTATGACTTCATTTTTATTAATAGCCTTTTCTGTTCTGATTCTGTTGATGTTGCATCTTCGTATGCAGTTGTGGAGTGGTACGGGTGGACATGAACGGTTACCCTGACCTTATTGTTGATACTTTCAAAAAGGAAAAGGATATGCCTTCTGGAGAAAAACGGAAATGAAGCCATGTTCTTTAGAAATGAAGCCATGTTCTTTAGAAATGGAGAATCTGGAGTGGCACTTTGTTTGAAACTGACTGTAATTTAGAACATTAGAAATGAAGCCATGTTCTGTAGAACTGGAGCATGTTCGTTTTGTATTCAAATTACTGCTTTCTGTGGCTGTAGCATGTTCTGTGGCTGAAGATGAGACAGTGAATGGCAAGTTTGAATTGCACAATTTTTATACAAATTACTGCTTTCTGACTCCCATTTCTCTGTTTATACAAATTACTGTTTCAAAGATTATGGCAAGTGAAAACATTTCTCTGTTTCAAAGATTGTGCCAGTCTAACATCTGCAGAAGACAATGTCTTACTCACATCATTTACAGCATGGGGTTTAGGTGTGAGATGATTGAAATGTGGCTTCCAATTTTTACTTCCGAGC
>JAOWBN010234481.1:0-24254 GCA_028565015.1 Pinguicula moranensis
GTATAATGACATGGTTAGGGGGTGGGGTGGAGGAGATAGTGGGTGTCGAGGAAGATGTGTCAGCGGAAGGTAGGGATATGGGTATAGGGGTAGAGGGAGCAAGGGAAATTGGTTGGAGTTGGGTCATATATGGTAGGGATTGGGGTGATAGATGGGGTAACGAATGGAAGAGAAGGATCCAAGAAAGTTGAAATTTCTAAATCTGAGGTAGAGGGAGTAGAAGGATTTTGAAAGGGGAATAACGTTTCATCAAATTGGGCATGTCGGATAATATAGAGTCCGGAGGAGATAATGTCAAAACAACGAAAGCCTTTATGAGTGGAGCTATAGCCAAGGAAGACACAAGGAAGCCTTCGTGGAGAAAATTTGTTAGAAGCATAGTCTCTGAGACAAGGAAAGACTCGACAGCCAAACGAATGAAAATGATTGTAATTTGGGATAAGACCGTATAATAATTCAAAATTAGATTTACCTAGGAGACGGGAAGATGGTAGCCGACTGATGATGTAGGCCGCTGTACTGAACGCATCAACCCAATAAGTTAGGGGAGTATGGGAGTGAAAAAGAAAGGTAAGGCCATTTATGTGATGTGCCGATGTTTTTTTTTGTCACTACCATTTTGGGCAGGGGTGTAAGGATAAGACATTTCGTGGCGAATGCCATGTATTTGAAGGTGTTTTTGAAAGCGATGGTTTGTAAACTCAGTGCCACCATCACTTTGAAAAAATTTGATAGAAGTTGAAAATTGGTTCTCGACAAATGTTTGAAAATGAGAAATGGTATAATAAAAGTCGATTTTATGAGTTAAAGGATAAAACCATGTAATTCATGAATAATCATCAATAAAAATAACATAATAACGATAGCTATGCAAAGAAACAGTAGGGGATGGCCCCCAAAGATCGCAATGAATCAAAGCAAGTGGAAGAAAAGGAAGGCGATGACTTTTGGCCTTTTTATATGATTCAGGGGCAAGGGGTGGAAGATGTGAGCAAAATCTTTCCTTTACGGCTTAAAAGCGATACAACTGATGAAGGAACATGATCTAATCTAGCTTGCCAAATATCAAAAGAAGTGCAAGATGAACAGGCCTGAAACGCAGAGACAAGGGCAGGGATGCTTTGTTCTAGTACGTAGAGGCCACCATCACGCCAAGTAGTGGCTACCACCTGTCCGAATGACGATTCTGAACAAAATAATTATCAAAATTAACAGCAAGAAAGAAATCAGATGTTAATTTACTGATAGAAAGTAAATTTTTTGTAATATGTGGAACAACAAGGACATCTAATAATGGAAGAGAGGAGTTGGAAGAAGCAGTACCAATATGTGTTATTGGTAAGGATTCACCATTACCAACTACAGCACGTGTGTTACCTGTATATGGAGCGACTTGATCGAGATTTGTGGTGGAGGAGGTCATGTGGGCTGATGCTCCAGTATCCATGTACCAATCGGAGAGTTGTGGATTTGGAACAGGGTTTTGGGGAATCGACGAGATGGGAGGTAGACTGACAATTTGAGGTGATATAGTGGATGTGGAAAGAGGAGTACTATAGCGGAGCATTTTATCAATGGACTGGTGGAAAGGGATTTGGGCCTGGTGGGGAGGGAAATGGGCTGAGGAAAGAGATGGGTTGGAGGACGATACAGCTGGTAAGGGGTAATTAATGGGCTGGTTAGTGTGATTAGGAGGAAAAGGATATGGGCCATAGAAGGGCATGACAGTATATGGCCCATAAGGAGAAAGAAGCCGAATTGGCGGTCGCGAAAAAGAAGTTGAGGATGAGAACATTGGGCTAAAAGAGAAATCAGGTTTAGAGAACGTGACGCCATTCGAAGGAAAAGGAGAGAAATTGGCCTTCCAATTTACTGAGCCCACTCGAAAAGGAATTTTCCAGCTATTAATACTTAAGAAGCAACCAGTAGATTCTGTTCCTCGTCTTTGCTTTCTTTGATATGATTTTAAATCGCAAAATGAGGCTTGAAAGGGTTGCTCAAGCGTAGCGTGCATGAATTTGACAGACCCCTTTTTGGGGATTGGAGAACAATTTGGTTGCAAACTAGAAAATGAGTTTTGGAAGAACTTTACTTTACATATACGTTCGACGATTTGTATTGTTTTATTTCTATATGTATATATTAGCATTTGTTTAAAACTACATATTGTGAATACACTTTCCCCAATTATTGAAACTGCATCTTGCTCAAAAACAAGAGCAACTAGGGTTTAGTATGGTACAGGGGCTCCAGCAAGGGTCATTTATTAGTAGTAAGGTCGAGGCAGACTCCTTTATCCACCATTTTAAACAATTTGGCAACCCCACCGTACCTACTATGCCTTGTAGATATTCCTACTTCAAATGCTTTTTCGAAGTTAATTTTGAATATCAAGGCTGATGTTCCTCTCTTCTGAAGCTCGTTAATGGCTTCATTTGTAATATGGACTCCATCTAATATTTGTCTTCTGCCAATGAACGCCATTTGGTTTTGTGAAATGATACCATATTATTCCTTGTTGAGTATGATGGACAGGGCCGTGGAAATGATCTTTTATACATGCTTCTAATTAATGTAAATTGTATGTAATATGTAACCTGTAATGGGGAGTTGATCTTGGGTACGCATTTTTGCCTTTTGCTATCTTACTGTTCCTGTAGAACTCATTCATCATTTGATATAACTCTTGTTTCATCATAGGTAAGAAGTGTTTGATAAAAGCAAAGTTTAGTCTGTCAAGTAGTTAGACTTTTCCTACTACCACAAGAATTGATTGCTTTAAGGATTTCATCTTCACCGAAGGTGGCTGAAAGTCTTTTTTTTCTTCCTATGTTAAGTGTTAAGCTATAGGTTCCTTAGCCTTGGTCTGTCTTTTTGTGTCTCTATGAACCAGCTCTGGAAATGATTTTTGAAGCCTTTTTTTAATTTTGTCCACTTCATCCACCCACACTCTATTGTCCTAGATCCCTTGTATTGTGTTCCTTACTCTGTTTTTCTTAACCTATTTATGGAAGAAAGAGATGTTTGTATCCCTTCGTCTTATCCAGTTGATCCTTGACTTTTGATAAAAAAAAAAAAAAATACTCTCCTACTAGCTTGTTAGTTCATAGAGTTTTTTGTCTTAGCTTAGCTAGTTGGTTTCCAGATGCTACTCTTTGGTCATCATTTTCTGCTGCTATTTCCAGATTCTTCAGGGTCTTGAGGATTTCGTGCTTCTGTGTAATGATGTCACATGTATCTAATTTGTTCCAGGTTCTGATTTCCTCTCTCATGTTTCTTGATCTTTTCTGTGAGTCTATCCAATATAGCCTTTGCTTTTGGTATCACTCCAAGTTATTGTTATTAGCTCATTATGTTCTGCAGATTTTAGCCAGCAATCCCATACTCTCAGCGGGTTTTTCCTCCAATCTTGTATTTGTAGACCCAAATTCATTGGACAATGATTTGAATCTTCTTTATCTAAACCATTCTGCACCCAATTTATGACTCCCCCAAGCCATTTATCATTTACTAGAAGAACATGTCCAATATGCTCATTGATGTTAAGGAATTTTGGTACCATGTATATTTTCTTTTTTCCTGTCTCAAGTCTTATAAGTGCATTTATTCCATGAATTCACTAAAGAGTTTGATTTCTCTATCATTATGACTAGTTGTCGTACCATTTCTCTCAACTCAGTTCAGTACCGCGCTGAAATCTTTCATTACACACCATTTGTCAGTTTCTTTACCTTTGTAAAATTGTAATAGGCTGTACCATTGTCTATTCTTTGTTGACAGTTCTGATCATATATGTCAATCATGTGTGAGAGGTCAGAGTCCATTTCCAATATCCAAAATCTCCAACCATTCATGTTTCCACAATTATACTCCGTCGTTTGAATTTTGCTACATTCCATATGCATAGTAAACCCCCTTATAAACCCTGTGAGCTTTTGTAAATCAAGTCAAAATTGTTGTCCTGAAAAATGATAGCACAAAATTGTTTGCTAATTGTCTCTTTCGTTGTTTCCGGTATGCTCAGGAAATTAATCTTATGTTACTTTAGTAACTTTTTGATCTTGCACCTCCTTCTTTTTCCTTTCAACCCTCTTACATTATAGGTTAGTAACTGCATTATTTACTAGCTTGTACCTCACGTCCCTTCTTTCTTTCTTTGAGTTGCAAGCTTCTGAGGCTTTTGTTTCATCAATTCCTCTGTGACCTGTTCATTCTCTTGAGTGTGTTGGGTTTCAAATATTTTCCAAAGTTCATAATTGACTCCGTTTCTAACCTGAGATTCCTTGAGTTTGATGCCATGATCCTATGTGGAAGTGGATGGCTTTGGGTTGCTATGGCGCCCTTTTGAGTGTGTTTTATTCACCTGAGTTATGTTGCTAAGTAAGCTACTCCACTCAATAATTTGCTTGTTATGGCTTCGTTGGGATGTGTTTCCTACTTCTGATGTTACCTGGGATTTTTTTGTTTGATTTTTTGATATTATCATTGCAAATTAAGTACTCCCGCAGAATGATAGTTTCAAATATTTAGGATCTCGTCATACAGAAGGATGGGGGTGTTGAAGGTGATGTCATCTATCGCATCATGATTGGATGAATGAAATGTCGAGCGGCTACTGGAGTGTTATGCGATAAAAGATTTCCACTAAAGTTGAAGGAGAAATTTTATAGGACAGTGATAAGACCGTCCATGTTATACGGGTCAAAGTGTTGGGCTATGACACTATCGCATGTGCAAAAACTTGAGGTGTTGGAGATGAGAATGTTAAGATGGATGTGTGGTTATACGAGATTAGATAAGATCCCGAATGGGATCTTTAGGAATACGCTAGGTATTGCAACTATCAGTGCAAAGTTGAGAGAGGGGCGATTGTGATGGTTTGTACATGTACGCAGAGGCATGTCGACGAACCCGTCAGGAAAGTCGAAGGGCTACAGGTTGAAAGGAGGCGGGGAGAGAGAGACCGAGGAGGACGTGAGAGAAGCATATTTGACTAGATTTAGCGGGACTAGATCTCTCTGAGGACATGAGCTCTGATAGGACGAGCTGGAGACATCATATTATGGTTAGAGATATATAGGACTGACATACGTAGATCGGTGGACCGGTGAGGATAGATAAGATAGATTGTAGGGATAGGTGATATTTATTTATTTACTTAGTGGTTTGAGTATTTAGTTATGGTGTTTATTTATTCAAGTATTTATTTGTGTTTAAACATGTATGTAAGTATGCATCTATGCATTTATTCTTTACTTTTATTTATGTTTTAATATCAATCTAGCTATTTTTTTTAATGAATTTATATTTTTATTTATAGTTATTTTATTTTTATTTTTAGTTATTTTATTTTTATTTTTTATTTTTATTTTCACTCTCGAGCTGGTCTCTACGAAAACAGTCTATTTAGCTCTTTTGAGGTAAGGGTACGTTTGCGTACATCTTACTCTGCCCAGACGCTGTTTTAGAGCAGGATTTACTGGGTATGATTGGTTTGGTTTGGTTTGGTTTATCCACATTGGCCATTTTCTGTTTCTTAGGTATTCGATTATGGTGAGGATTAGGTCTCTGCGCTATCTCTCCCCTTCCGTACCAAGCTATATTTGCCTTGACTTTGCATATTCCAATCCATATGTTATTCAGTATCAACTCCATACTCGCAATACACTCCACACCAGCAACAATCACATATCCAAAATGCAGTCAAGACGAGGATAGCTTGCGAGCAATAAAACAGTCGCATCCCTGACCTTGTACCTCAAATATTGATAAAAGCTCCTTCATATTTCTAGTTGGGGAAAAATTGGTGTAGTAGAACGTGGTTTGGTCAGCTCCCTCCTTTTCTTCTATCGTTCCATTAGCATCAATCCTCGGTCCTAGGCGACTGCGTACACTTCCTAGGGTATTTCCTGCTCTTGTCATCTCACTACTCCTAATATCCTTATCTATAATTCCATAGTTTTTGGTGGGTTTCCCAATTGGGTATTCTACGCCTACTACGACTTTCCCTGCCTTAATCTTCTGCTGGAGATGGTTTGACGGTCGGGAAATAATGATCCAGTTGTTGGTCATGGTGAAGGAACTAAAGGGATTGGGAGGACACCTTATTTTGGGGTTTGGGACAATTTCCTTGGTACGCAATTCACATCACTGGGGAGCTGGGAATTGCAAAGATGAAGAAAGTATACAGATAACGGAGTTTCAGAGTGTTCACCTCCAGTGGAATGGTAAGATTCTGGTTGTCCAGGTATCCGGTCATTTGAGGATTTGGGTGGGGGAGGGATGGGTATTCTTAGATGTTTAAAACTGGTAGTTGAGACCTTTTTCTTTACCAAAACCTTAGAACTGAATCATGGCACTGACCAACATTAGATTAGAACCCAAGTGAGGAACTCTTGCCTATTCTTGTTATGGTTTTGGTGAAAACCTCTTGTCTGTTCTGTTGCCTGACAACTCTCATCCTTCAATCAGATTCCGTCTTCCTTGTTATTCCTCCTTTGCTTTGCTTCTTTCCATCATCATCGCACACACGACTGACACGTTTCGGTTTTGAAGTTTGGGGGGCCTCACGGTGAATTACCGCCACGTGCTCTATAAAATGGTAATTTATTTGGGATGAGTCATGCATGAGATGCCAATGCATGCCCATGAGTTTCACGATATTAAAATTATGACTTATTTTCTATTTACCCCATGCACTTTCAGCAATAATAAAAACTAGATTCGCTCCTCTTCCCAGTTCCCCTTGTGTAACCCATTGGAACCACGCCACTGTAGTTATAAATTTCATCCGCCAAGGTAAAACTTTTGCATCGTTTGGATTTCAGTGTTTCACTTCAAAACAAGTACCTAAAAATAGTCCTTGTCCTAATTCTTTGTGACACAGACACAAGAAAATGAAGAGCATACGTACGTACGCGACCAACCTTCATGGGATCTATTGTCCCAAGACCCCATTCTTCCATCCTTGTTTCCCTCTGGCCTCGGGCACACATTATAGTAAAGCCAACATCCGCAACCGTCAACACAACCAACCTCTTCAAGTAGCTTTTGTGCTTTAAGACCAGCTGCTTTAAAGTGACTCATTTCATCTTTTTTAATACAACACACTAAATTTCTTTCTCTCTCTCAACTTTTCTTTCTTTTCCATTTCCATTCTTTGCCTCTTGTGCCATGAATTCTTCTCAGTGGCCACAGGTAATTAAACAACAACAAGAAAACATGTTTTTCTTTCTTTTTTCTTTCTTTGTCTTTTATATCATGAGCTTCTTTCTAGGGTTGGGAGATTTTTTTTTTCTAGGGCTAATTTATATAAAAGCTTCTTTATTGTCTTCTCTTTTACCTTTGGGTAGTGAAAAAGATCAATTGTTTTCGCACTTTTTTCTTGTTTGGATTGAGAACTAACTAACTAATCACTCCTTTGGGTGGTCAACATTTACGTAATCAAGGTTACACTTTTTTTTCATCTTCTTCTCCACCAAAGAGAATGGATTGATCATAAAAGAGAAAAGTGTTTTAATTTGCCTTTAGTTCATCTGTTTCGGTTTCTGTTTCTTAGTCCTAGTTTTCTCTTGCTTGTTTTTTATTTGTTTCTTTCCTGCAGTTGTTTTTCAGGGTATTGGAGTTTCCCGAACTGTTGATCACTCCAACTCCAGTCCTTCAGCAGGTGTTGCTAATAAGAAGCCAAGGCCTCCAAAGGAACATGCTTTGAACTATCTGAGATGCAGTTCTACAAAAACAAAGTTTTGTTATTACAACAACTGCAGTCTTTCACAGCCGAGATACTTTTATAAGAACTGCAAAAGGTACTGGATTGAAGAGCGATCTCTTAGAAATGCAGAAGGTACTGGATTGAAGGGGGAAGAACAAGAGTTCTTCTTCTTCATCTTCTTCTTCTTCTTCTTCTTCTTCTTCTTCTTCTTCATCATCATCATCAAAGAAGATGGTCACGGATCTTGGTCAACTAATGCCCTGTTTTGCGCAGCCTTCTAAAAATTATAATCCAATTATAAGCACCTTCCCGCCAAAAAAAGTTCTCGTAATCCAATTATAAGCATAAGAGGGTCTGCGCAAAACACCCCCTAAGTTTCTTAAACCCAAAACCAAAGATACATCAAGGGCAAGACCAGAATTTTGCGTACAACCCTTCTCACTACAATGTGATATCTGAATATGCAGCATTTCCATTCGGCTTACAAGCAAAAAATTTGAACAACAATAATAACAACAGTAACAATTCTTTTGTTGCGGCTTCGAGTCTTTCAGCCATGGAGCTTCTAAGGAATGAGAATATGACTGCTTTTATGCCCATACCAGTTTCTGGTGCATCGAATTCCATGTATGCTTCTGGTTTTCCTGTGCATAAGTTGAAGTCAAGCTTGGGGTTTTCTTTGGATGGTTTCGATCAGAATTTGTATGGGAGTGTGAATATTCAAGGGGTGGAAGGTCATCATGCAAATCAACCAAGAATGCTTTTTTCCTTTCAAGGAATTGAAGACAGCTTCTGCAAATGGATTTGGGGAAGATAATAGAGGCCAAATGAAGCAATGGATACTGGAACGGGATGCTGGCTAGGGGATCATGGTGAAGAAAATAAAATGATTCTTGGGGAGTGATTAATATTGTTATTGCATTGCGTTACTGTTGATTCTCTTTTTTCTTTTTCTTTTTCTTTTTTTGATAAGCCAAATTTCATATATACTGAACTATTTACAAGAAGGAGAAATACAAAGCAAACAAAAGACCAAAATATAACTTTGAGACTAGCTCTCAATGAGCAATGGACCTAACAGGGTAAAATCAATGGTTGCTACCTCTGGCCTGAACTATAACTTCCTGCCCTTCCATCGTATCCTCTAGTGTAGCTAAGGGTGATCGGTTAGATGGCTCCCTTAAACTCAAGAATGTACAAGCATCTTTGCATGCAGTTCATCGCCATCTCTGCTTTTCATCAAACAGATTATCATGACTATCAACTTATCGGTATCTTTTTTTATACCGGTACATAGCTTCTATCTGTTCGATGATCCATCCCTGTAATGAATAGATGATATATCTGATTAGACATAAAACTATGATCACTTCCAAGGTAACAACCATACTCATTTTCCCATTAAGACATGTTTCCTAATAATGCTAGTCAAAGTATGTATTCGTCCTTGTGTTAAGTTCCTGGTCTGAGAGCATAGCCAAAATCTAACCAAATCTGTAGGGAGATGACTTCAATTGTAATCCTGTCCATGGGTATTGCGAGACCCTAGATCAATGTACCTAGGTCGTAGATGTCCGCTGCACAACTCTTTTATCAGCCACAAATAAGAGTTCATCTTGAGATGAAAAACTGGTTTCTTTCTCATGTTATCCAAACCAAAGTTGTTGGTATGCAACAGACTCTTATATCTTCTTCACAGGAATTCCTCATGCCCTACAAAACCACCAATAACTCAAAATATGTGATATTGGGAGGATCAGCGCAATCGAGCAGAAGCTCATCTAATATTTGAAAGCTTCAAGTCAACTATTGAACAGTCTTTCAAGACCTTTGCAACTCTAGTGATTCATTCGCAGTGAGTATGTTACACAGTGAGATTAATCTTCTTTTCTTGCTGCTTTCTGTTTTCCATAGAAACTGCAGCTTCTTGATGTTTTGCCTCTCTGTGGAGTAGTCCCAGGTGGTTGTTTTCAGTGTTACCAATTTAGCAAAAGCTCCTATAGGATTTGAAGGTCAATCAGCTCTGGAACATACTTTATCTGCAACACTAGAGACTCAATCCAGGCTCGGTGCTTGACTTCCTGTGAAATCTTCTCTAATATGTTGTTGACTGTTTTCTATTAACTTTTTACAGATTTTATGTACTGCAACTTCATGACGTACTTGCCACATTTGCGAAATCCAAGGCATGAAGGACTTGCTGGATCTTGATCCTTACATTCAGCACTGCTGATCATCAAAATCTCAGATAATGTATAAATCTGTGCCGCACGAAGATTGAGCAACATGATGATATCATCCTTCAAAGTCTAGCAAAAGTAAGGAAACATAAGATCCTATCATCCCTAACCTTTACCACATAGAAAAGCATTGTAATGAAAGAGCACAATAGCATGTATCTATGTTAGTTACTTAGGATATCAAGGACCAATGTCCATAGCCTATGTAACCATTGAGCCTTGAGGTAGTCAAATGCTCAGATCCATTGTAAATAACACCACTCCTCATGGTCAGACCTGTACCACATTGAAATGTAACCATGTAAGGATGCACTAGTTAAATCACTTGACCAACAAACAAGCCTTGGGTTGAAGTACCCAATCAGTAAAGCTGTATGGGAAGATCTGTGATTTCTTGGACTTGATCCACACTCAGGTCTGCATCTGTACGCCATGGAGTAGCATTTGTCTATGGGGTATTTCGGCTAAGAAGTGAGCTTTGTTCCTCGCTCTCTAGATGGTCCATACCATGGCCAGCCAAATGGAGTTCCCAGCTGGATTGTGTACTCTTGTTGGAGCTGCTTCATAATGTTCCTGCAGAAGAGGTGTGGTGATCTCCCGTGAAGGGGAATGTTCATGTTTTAACCAAGCATTAATGCCTATCCAAAGATCACAAGTTATAGGGCTACTTGTGAAAAGATGAGTAGTAGTTTCATCCTCATTAGCACACAGAGGGCACTTGATTTCCTGTCGCAGGAATGATACATCTCATCTGCAAAATAGACTTTACAGGCACTGCGTTTTGAATTAACAACCAAGCAAAAACACAGACTTTTTTTGGTGCAAGACTAAGCCAAATAATCTTGGTTAGAGCTATATGAGATTCAGAATAAACCTGTTGGTTGACTTTGGAGATGAGTTTATAAGATTCTTTTACAGTATAATCCCCCTCCTTGCAGTTACCAAAGATGTATTTGTCCACAGTATCCGTCTTGGGGGCTTTAATCTGCAAACTGCAAATTAGGCTATTGAAGTCAGAGACTTCAACCTCCGTGAGCTGTCTCCTCCATCTCCAGGACCATGTCCAAATGCCATTGATCCACTGCTCGGCTTCCGCAACACAAATTCTTTGCATAATTCATTTCTAAAAAATATTGGGTAACCTTCTGCCAGAGTTGCATTGTGAAGCCACTTGTCTGTCCAAAAGTGTATGCGATCTCCCTTACCAAGTTGCATTCTTGTATTGTCAGTAAACCAACTGCTGTTTAACGCATTCAAAAGTGTAAGCCACCAATCTGAGGCATAGCCCCTTCCCCTTGGTCTATCGGCAGTAACTCTACCATCAAAAGGCAGCATGGCGCGAAGACTACCAATGAAAAGAGGTGTGTTTCCACCATATTTGGATTTAAAGATTTCAGTGGCTATGGAGGACTCATATTTGAGCATCTGAATACCCCATTTTCCTTACATGGCAGTGTTGAAAGAATGTAGGCAGCGGACTCCAAGACCACCAGAAGAGATTGGTGTAGTGAGTTTTTTCCAAGATACTAAACACTTTTTTTTCATGTCCTCTGTGCTGCCCCAGAAGAAGTTTCTTTGTGTGGAGATCAGCTTCTTCATGATGCTCTTTGGGGCTCTGAAACAGGAGAAATAATGAGAAGGCAATGCAACCAGAACTGAATTTAACAACACCAACTTGCCACCATAGGAGATCTGCTTGTGTTCCCATGAGGATAGCGTATTGTGGAACTTGTCTAACACAGGCTGCCAAGTGGATAATTTCTTTGCCCGAGCACCTATTGGAAGACCTAGATATTTGAAGGGGATGTATCATGTTGACAGTTAAGATAATCTACCATTTCCCTAAGAATATCATATTGCAAGTTCACTCCTATGAGCTTGCTCTTGGAAAAATTAATTCTAAGACCTGACACAAGATCAAAATTGAGAAGTATGGCTATGAATGTTTGCACTGAACTCCAATCTGCCTGTACAAAGAGTATGGCATCGTCTGCAAACTGCAGATGAGAAATGAGTACCTATCTTCTGCCAACTTTCAGCCCCGAGAACATATTCAGTGCAATAGCCTTGCTGATCATGAATGACAAGCCTTCAGCAACAAGGAGGAAGAGGAATGGGGATAGAGGATCTCCTTGCCGGATACTACAAGTTGGATAAAATTCCTTAATAGGAATTCCATTTATTAGGATAGATGAGGAAGTAGATTCAAGCAATCCTTTGATCTACCATATCCAACAAGCTAGAAAGTTCATATCACCCATGACCTGCATTAGATAATTCCAATTAAGAGTGTCAAATGCTTTCTCAAAATCAACTTTTAAGATGAGGGCTTTCTTTTTCAGCTTCAGCACTTCACCCACCACTTCATTTGCTACCAGAACACTGTCCAGAATGTGTCTCCCTCTGATAAATGCTGATTGTGTAGGGCTGATCAGTTTACCTATTACCAGTCTGATTCTGTTAGCCAGTAGATATAATCTTTGGCATAATGCCAATGAGAGTGATTAGCCTGAAGTCGTTGACAAATAGAGGCTTTGCAACCTTGGCTAGCAGGGTAATGTGGGCACCGTTACTCCCTTCGCACAATTTTCCATACCTATAAAACTCATGCAGCAGCTGCATTATGTCATACTTTAGGGTAGGCAGGAAGTGCTTAAAAAACTTGAAATTTAGTCCATCAAGCCCAAGACTCTTTGAACTTCCAGCTAGCTATGACATACAGGATTTTAGCCTCTATGAAGGAGAGTTGGATGAACTATTTACTGGCCTGATCAAGTGTTAAACAGCTGGACAATGATGTTGTCTCTTGGATTTTTTTTGTGAATCTCCCCCTGAAGTGGTTAAGGAAGCAATCTATGACTTTATCAGGATCTTCGAGCCAAACTGGACCATCCCAGACCCCATTGATGCAGTTAGAAACTCAGGACCTCTTCAGAGCATTATGAAATACGTAGTGTTCTCATCCCCTATTTCCAGCCACTGCAACCTAGCTTTTTTATATGTATTACTATTCAGCTGAATTGTAGTATTATGCAGTTTGGACTGGAGGGTAGCTAGTTGTTGCTGATCAAACGATTCTGAAGTATCAGACTCTGCAGCCACCTCCAGTTCTTTAATGCTATCCAAAAGATTTTTTCTTTGTTCAGCCCAGTTCCTAGGTCTTGAAATATTCCACAGCTGTATTTTGTCTCTGAGAATCTTATTTTTCTTCAAGATTTGGAAGTTTTTAAATGTGGTTATATGTGTGCTGCCTCAAACTTGACTAACCATTTCAGTGTAGCTCTTCTAATGCAACCAATTATCAAATACCCTAATTGGTTTGGGCCCCCAATTTAACTGTTTAGAGGACAGACTTACTGGTCAATGGTCTAATCCGTCTTTGTCCAAACTAGTTTGCAACCCAGTTTCACCAGAATCAAGACACTTGCTGCTAAGAAGAAACCGGTCTAATATGCTCATAGCTTTTAGAGACTTCAGGTACCAAGTGTACTTCCTGCGTTCCTTATTCAGATTCTGCAGCCCTAGGTTGTTGATGAAAGAGTTAAGCAGATTCACTTATTGTACATGATTCTGAGCAACCACCTCTTTTCTTTCATGTAGAGCCAGAACTGCATTAAAATCACCCATTAAACAACACTTATCTATCTTGAGTTGAAGCAAATCTTCAGTTAAATGATTCCATTGATCTTGTTTACTGATCAAGTCCCCAGGTCCATAGACATTTAATATATGGGAGACCTCCTACTCACCAAACCAGTGACAACAAACCCCCAGGTATCCTTCACTCAAAAACATAGAAGATTTGGCGAACTTATTCTTATCCCACACATGAAGTAACCCACCTGATGCGCCAACTGATCTAGAGTAGCACCAATCAAAATCTGAGTTGTACCATAAGAAAGTGCAGATTTTTCTATCAATAGTGCGGAGTTTGGTTTCTTGTACACTTATGAAGTCCACTTTTTCCTTCAGTATTAATTGCTTTACCTGCCTTTTTCTCTCCTGATTGCCTAAACTGCGAACATTATATGTCACTATTTTCATAAGTCTCCAATTTTCTCGAGCACACAAGAAGGTAAGGTTGTGTCTATGTGGATGTTGTTTGTCATGTCCTCCAAGATCCTATGAAAAACTTTCTGCTTGGAGCCATAAACCACTCCAAGCCGTTGTCCCATAGACATAATAGATTCAACATTGTAGTTTCTGAGAGGGTAAGGCAGAGATTTGTTAACTGGGGGCAGGGAAGGGCTGACAGAGGACTGTGCAACTCTCTGCCCTAGCCAAGTGTCAAGAATAGCCAAATTTTCTTCACGGGCTGGGTCCACCGCAATTCTTGTCTGGCTTCTAGTTTTAGGTCTATTAAGCCATTACCTTCCCACTTTCCTGTGCTTGGATCTTACCTCTTTAGGTCCAGGCACCAAAGGAGGGTATTTTGAATTGCATATAGGTTTAACAGTTAATGGAGTTTCTTGATCATTAACCAATGCCAAACTATCTGTTATCCCCCTTTCACTGCAAAGGTTTTACAGGCGGGCGGTGTGTGACAAGCTTCTACTTCCTTACTTACTGCTGACATCAAGTCCTTAATAAGAGGGAAAGCTACCAAGGGTGAGTCATAGGTTCCTTGTGAGCAGCAAACCTCATCCGAAGTAAGAGGAGAACCGAAAGTTGATTGTAACAGGCATAGATCCTTAATTGGTGTGTTAGAAATAATGAAATTTTCTTCAGCAAACAACGGTGAGGATAGAGCCTCTACTTCCTTCCTGCAGCTTGCAAGACTATTTTTCAACATAAGCATAGTGGCAGTAGGATGTATCGTGGTGATTTCAGGATTTGGTATGCCTGACACATTGTAATCAACTTCTGCTCCCAATTGAGTGCTCCCTGATCTCAATTCAGTTGAGCATTGAGGCCACCCGGTAATCTTAGGTGGCAGCCATTCATGACTAGCTGTGATCAAAGTGTTTGAGGTCTCATGGCTTTCCTTAGGAAGGTTAGGTGTAGTCTTTAGATCAATCACAGGAACAGTCACTGGCTCCGATGTGATATGATAGTCCACTAAAAGTGGGATAGGCTCGATAGCGCTATCTGAGTAGCCGAGGGAGGATGCATCAACTGACACTGAGTCAGAATCTGAACTAGATGATCTATCACATTGCCAAGGAGATTCTGTTTTCACAGTCTCTATCGAGTACAGTTCATATAAGTTGTCATCCACTAGCACATGCATACATTGATCAATACGAGAACCTAGGGGAATTTGGACAACTACATAAGCGGATTCAAGGTTCTGTTTAGCTAAGGTGATATCCGCAATACAGAACAAGGAGCCTATCCTGTTACCAATAGCAGACAAGTTATTCAGGGACCATGCATGAATCGGAAGCCCAATAACTTGTACCCAACAAATACGGCTATTGATCAGCTTAATGGGTGACGAAGGGGTGATGTTCTTAACCCAGCGTGACAACCAATTCATATCGAGTTTTAACAGATTGCTCAAATCCAATGCCTCGTCTTCCCACAGAAGTATTGTTTCACAGTTCAACGGGCTTGCATTCACATTTATGTAGCCAGCTGCTCTTACGGCTCTTTGAAAATCACCCAGTATATGTTTCTAGATTAGAGTAGCTACGTAGATTTGACTAATCTAGGATTCAGGGACATTTGATTTAAGAGAAAGGTCTATGTGAGCTGGAGGAGTCCCTGATGTTGAAGGCTTATCTGTTGGGGCGGCCTGCGGTGTTTTCACATGGACATAAGTGGTTGCAGCTGGTATCTTTTTGATATTCCGATTAGGTTTAGGATACCTTGCTGGATTTGCTTAGAGACGGTAGGAGCCTAACCATGTGTTATTCAGTTTAAATAACAACTCAATGTCCTGCATGTTTGAGAACTCCACAAATTCAAACTGATGGCCTTTGTTGCTAAGCTTTTTAGCCACGGAGAGGTTGTGTAGTGTTCCCTGTTGCTTCAGGGCACTACTCAACCAATCTGCGTCACACCCCTTTGGGAAGTTTGTGATGTAGAAGGTGGACACTCTCTGAGAGGCAGAAGGAGCGCTTGGCTGTGTAACTTGTGGACCTAGTCTTTCTTTTGCCGGACGAGGATTCTGAGTAAAGGACCTCATCAAATGATCTACGAGAGCTTTACCATCTTTAATAGCTGCTCTTCTCATGAGTTTCAGTTTTTTGGTCGGGATCGTCTATGGATTCATAACTGAAGAAGGGTTGGATGAATAGTGAACGGAAGCAGGGGCGGCTTGTAAACAGGAAAATAAGGGGGTGGGGGTGCTCCCCGGGAGCGTGAGGCTTCCCCGGGGGGAAGGACGCAGAGGGCCGACTGACTCAGGAGGAGAACCTAGCAGAGATAGCTACGGATAGGAAGGGAGGGCTACAGTAAGTACAGATTGCCATGTACGGACAGGAGAAGCGCGAGAGCATTCGGCATTCATATTTGTTGATTCTGTTTTCATTTGTTTTTTTGGGTTAATATTCTGAATGGTTCTTGTTTTTTTGTTTTTTCGGTTTTCTTGAGAGTGACTTTGTTTTAATTTGATTTGGAAGTCTGAATGATGTGTTAATGACAAAGAAGAAGTCAAAGATCCTTATTTATTTGTACCATAAAATTGAGTCCAACTTACCATACAAGTAGCCATGTAATTAGGAAGACTAACATGTAATTCGTTGTGCGGTTAGGAATAGATTTATACCTTGTATACAATTATAAATACACATAATCGTTGTGCAATTGGATCATTGAAGATCCTGCTCTACACTCCTATTATGACTCTTCTCTCAAATTGTTTCTGCTTCAATTCGTTTTATAGTATCAGAGCTAGGTTAGCTCATGCTTTGTTCGATCCAGTATCTCTGTCTCAAACTCTGCGTGTCCCTATTCGTGTGTTGAAAAAGCAAGTATCAACCAACAGTTATCAATGGTTGCTACCTCTTCCTCAATGTTCAACGCTCCACATCTACCACCAGTTGTAATTACAAAGTGCGATGGAAGTAATTACCTTGTGTGGGCATCCAAAATCATGCCAATACTCAGAAGCAATGACCTCATGAGTATAGTTGATGGCAGGGAGAAAAAGGCCCTAGAGTTTCTGCCAAATAATTATGCTGAAGGTTCTAAAATTCCGAATCCAGCATACATTTCTTGGTTCAAGAAAGATCAGTACCATCTGTGTTGGATAAATTCTACTCTGAGAGATCATGTTCTACAACAAGTGTTCCATTTGAATACTTTGGCCGCCGTCTGGGATTTCTTGTCCACCAAGTTTTCTGGACGCAACAACACAACAATTTTTTATCTATGAAGGCATCTACAAAATTTATCACAAGGATCAAAATCATGTAGTGATGACCTGGAAACTGCGAAGAGAATTGTTGCTGAGTTACGGATGGGCGGCATTGAGATCTCAGAAGACGATTTCATGTCGTACATTATCGCTGGACTCAATCCCTGTTTGACTTATTCATAGCCAACATTAATCTGCTCCGTGAAGATAATCCCATGGCGTTGGAGAAATTCGAGACCGCGCTGATTTCCTACTCCCTGAAGTTGCTGCCCAAGGTCATTGAGCCTGCCGCCTTCTATGGTCGTTCTGGAAAATTGGGTTAGTGAGGAAATTCTTCGTCTCAGAACACTTACGGGAAACAGGCTTCGCAGTGAGGTCACTATGGTAAGAGTAACGGGCTGATTCATTCTGAGCCCAATTCTTACTCTTATGGATGGATTCAGTATAATGGTCAAATTGGGTCTGAGCCCCCCAAACATAATGGGTCATCTGGACAGAATAAATTTTGGCAGCACTCTAATTTCAATTCTGGCCCAAATAATTCCTATGGCCGTGGGCGGGGCCGACACCAAGTTGAGCCACAAAATTTGGGCTCCGAACGGACTCATTGCAGGACAGCATTTGACACTTCAGCAGAAGAACATATAGATGGATCTTCTAATGAAGCTGTAAAATATCAGATATGCAATCGTTATAATCATATTGTCGTTGATTGCTATCAGCGGATGAATTTTGCCTATCAAGGGCAATATCCTCCTGCACGTCTTGCTGCTATGGCTGCCCAAGTCGACCTAGAAATTTATGACAGTATTTGGTTTGTTGATAGTAGAGATAATGAACATATTGCAAATAATTCTACTCCTCTAGCCCAGCAGCAGCCCTATAATGGATCTGATGCGGTTGCTGTAGGTAATGGTATAAGTTTGCCAATACTGTACACTAGCTCTCTTACTATTAAAACCCCCACCATACGTCCACTTAATTTATCTCGAGTTTTTCATTGTCCAAAAGCCTCTGCAAACTTACTATCCGCTTATCAATTTTTTTGTGGATATAAGTGCTATTTCGTTCTTATTGAGTCTGGATATTTTGTGAAGGACAACAATACGGGGCAGACACTACTGAAGGGGACGAGTAATGGTGGCATGTATCCAATCTAGCAGAGCCCATCTAGTTAAGGGATCAAATCTGCTCTAGTCGGGACAGTTGGTACAAGACCCACATTTTTGGTTTGGCATCCCGTCTTGGACATTCATGCTCTAGTACTATTAGATTTGTCATTCATCAATCTGATTTACATTTTTTAGGTAAACTTGTTCCTGATTTGGTATGTGAACCATGTCAATTTGGAAAAAGTAAACAATTGACATTTGAGTCATCAAGTCGAACTACTAGTAGACCTTTTGAACTTGTTCACTCAGATGTTTGGTCCACCTCTATGTTTTCAGTTAATGGATATCGTTATTATGTGATTTTCATTGATGATTTCACTCGGTTTACATGGCTATATCCACTTAAGGCCAAGTCTGGCATGTTTGAAACCTTTGTTACCTTTCGTACAGTGGTTGAAAATCAAGTTTCTCTTAAGATCAAACTATTCCGATCTGATGGGGGGTGGGGTGAATTTTGCTCAAGTCAGTTCAAAGCCTTTCTAAACAAGACGGGTATTCTTCACAGACTTTCTTGTCTTCATACACCCCAGCAAAATGGGCTTGAATAAAGAAAACACCGTCATCTTGTTGAAATGGGGCTTACTCTTCATGCTCAATCTCAATTACCTACCAAATACTGGGTTGAAGCCTGCTCCACAGCTATATTTATCATAAATCGAGTCCATACATCAGTTCTTCAAAATATCAGTCAATATGAAAAATTGTATGGTCTCAAACCTGATTACTCACACTTCAGGTCATTTGGGTGTGCCTGCTATCCTATCTTACGTCCATATAACTCACATAAAATCATGTTCAAAATATCAAAATGCATCTTCATAGGCTATAGTTCTCAACATACTGGATACAAATGTCTTGATCCAGTTTCTTTGCCCGAACTCCCATTAACCACTGATCCTGACCCAGAACTCACTAGTTCACCACCATACTCATCCATTATCACTCGATCTCAGGCAGGATCCCTACGACCTAAGGAATTCCCTGATTATCACCTGTTCACCGCTACTCGTCACTCTTTTCAAGCCATGGTTAGTGTTCAGGTACCTCGAGAGACTGCTTCCTACTTACAGGATGCTTCATCTCCAGAGTGGGTCTCTACTATGCAAGAAGAGTTTGATTCCCTAATCGACAATAATACATGGGTACTGTGTCCTCGCCCTCCTGAGCAACATGTCATTTGTTGCAAGTGGATTTATAAAATTACACAGAAATTGGATGGGTCGATTGATCGATACAAAGCTCGTTTGGTTGCTAGAGGTTTTGAGCAAGAATTTGGTCTTGATTATTCTGAGATGTTTAGCCCAGTGGTTAAAATGCCTACAATTTGACTATTTCTTGCTCTTGCTGTTCATATTCATTGGAATATCCGACAGTTTGATGTATCTAATGCATTGCTAAATGGTGATCTTGAATAAGTTGTATATATGGAACAACCTCCGAGGTTCATATCTTCTCAGTTTTTCCAGCATGTGTGTTCATTGAGGAAGGCTATTTACGGCCTTAAACAAGCACTTCGAGCCTGGTATGTTCAATTGTCTCGGACTCTAATTGATCTTGGATTCATTTGTTCTGGGAATGACTCGTCATTATTTACACTTCATTCTGGAGATGTACATATATTTATTCTGATCTATGTTAATGTTGATGATATACTTGTCACTTGAACATCACCGTCTGCTATCACCAACTTACTTAATGATCTGAAGATTGCCTTTCGTATTCGCTTTTATAAATTTTATAAATTTATAATTTTATAAGTTATATATGTTTATACCTTTAGTTTATAAGTTATATAATTTTTTAACTTTTATAAATAAATAAAGTTTAAGTTATAGAGGTTTAACTCCTAGAAATTTTATTAGTTTATAAATTTGTGAGTTATACATGTTTTATAAGTTTATATGTTATATATGTTTTATAAGTTTATAAATTATATAAGTTTGTAAGGATACGAAGAAGAGACATGGCATTCAGCTCAAACTCATGATATTAGCTAGTTGATACCCTCATTCAGGATATTAGCTAGTTGATACCCTCATTCAGGATATTAGCTAGTTTATACCTTCTAGGGCACATATGAATACCTTGTACTTTTGTATTCTCCTTTCTTCCCCTCTTTCTTTCTTTTTTGTACGTACTTTATTTGTAAATAATGAAATTTGGCTTATAAAAAAAATTATATAAGTTTGTAACTTTATAAGTTATATGAAAATTTATAAATTATATAAGTTTGTAATTTTTATAAATTTTATAAGTTTATAACTTTATAAGTTATATTTGTTTTATAAGTTTATATATTATATAAATTTTTAACTTCTATAAATTTTATAAATTTATACTTTATAAGTTAATATTTAAAATTTATAAGTTTATAAGTTATATAAATTTTTTAATTTTAAATTTGAGAATTTTATTACTTTATAAATTTTATAAGTTTTTAAGTTTTTAAATTTATAATTTCAAGCTAAACTAAACATAAAAAAATAATAATAATAACTTTTAAAAAAAATTAATGTCGACAGCCGAAGACCGGAAACTGGCAACTGAAAATTAGAGTAATAACAAATAATAAAAAGACTAAAAAAAATTGGTTACGGCAAAAATTACTAACCGTGTCGAAACCATCATAAAATTGCCCGAAACTGTGAGATCATAAACTAGCAACCAAAATTTGAAGAATTCATCAACCGGCTTAACCAGCAATTGAGAAAAATTGACGATTTAATGACCAATAACTGAACCATCCATGTCTAGGCCTACTTTGCAGTACGCAATCAAAATTCAAATTGGAATTATTGATTAGTTAAATTAATAAAAAAACTGGAATATTATTTTATAGTGTGAGACATCCAACTGACAAAATGAAAACACGAGGTCACTTATTTACCTCAGAGCCAGAGAGCTATTAGCTTTGGAAAAGAAAAGAATGAAAAAATTAAAGTCAGGCCCGCCACCAACGAAGATCTTTTTCTGCAAGGTCCACTTTTGAAGGCCGAGGAATCAATTAGTCTCCTTGACTTCCTGAGTATGTTTGATGAGCTGGTTTAGGTACATAAAAGAAAGCAACATAAATGATATACGCACAGTAAAAATTTCTCTTCGTGACTTCTCCAGATCTTGTCAAAATTTCTCCAGATCTTTGAAGAATTTCTGTTGAATTATTCAAATAAAAGCATCACACATCGGAGTTTGAAGAACACGTCCCATATCTATTTCTACAGAAGGAAATCGAGAAAAAACAATGCCAAAGGAAATCAGGAAAAAAGCCCTCTCGCGTCAGAAGGAAAATTGGTCTACAGTGCCGCTCAGTTACCTACGGCGATGTTCTTCGGAGCTCCGGCGAGCTTGAATGATGATGGTTGGTAGAAGAATCGTCGGCGGTTGTAAAGGCACAGAAAAACATAAATACTGCTGAGGTTTCGGCTGAAGATGTTGTGATTGTATCTAGGGATCCAGCTATGGTATCCTCGACGCTGATTTTAGATACAAACGTTGTGGCTGGACTGAGGGTTGGGGAAAGTGATATTGATGTGTGAAAAGGTGGTGGTATCACCCGTGACAGGGTGAAGGATGGTCTCATGAATAAGGAGGATGTTGATATGGTTGGGGGTGAAGGAGTTATGGAAGGAGAGGAGGCTCAGGATTATAGTGCTTAGGAAATCCAGCATAGAAGGAGAAGGGATGTGAAGAATGGTAAAGCTCCGATGGAAAGTGCTCCCTCTACCGAACATTGGCCGCTACCTCCTCTGTCGGAGTGAGTTAGAAGACTTAGAGAAGAAACATTGTCTTTGTATGTATCCAACTTCCCGCCTGCTACATCGGAGGGAGATCTACAGCGTTTCTTCAAGGTACATGGGGAAATACAGGATGTGTTTATACCCCGAAATCAAGCTCCGACTGTCCGCTGATTCGGATTTATCTGTTTCACTCCCTCACTGGCCGTGGCAGGTCTGGAAAACATATTAAATGGACTGTAGACTGGACCTTATAAACTTGTGGTCCGTCAAGAACATCAGAAGATACAACTTCGCTCACCACAAGAGTCTGTAGGTGCGCAAGATGGTATCTTACAAACACTCAACCAGTTTGTTGGTAGAGAGAAACTGGTGGAGAAAGTTCCTAAACAAAAAATTATGAAATTTTCAGCCAATCCTACTGAGTTCGAATGGTTACAACATTGCGTCCTTCGTCGATTATCCGATGCACGGATGGAAAGTGACATACAAACAAAATTATTGGAGTATGGATTATGTTATGCCAAGGTAATCAGAGTTGATGGCCGAGAGGTGCTAATATTCTATCCAACTGATGAGCTTAGAAATCGTTTTGAGAAGGATGAGGATTTGGCGGACAAGATCGGAATTAAGAAGATGCGTCCATGGAGCCAAAATAATACAAATGTAGAACAATTTGGTTACAAGTGCGTGGCACACCGTTACAATGCTGATACCCGACCTTCTTTACGGATCTGACATCACACTTTGGTAAATTTGTACGCCTTGATCATAATACTGCTGAACGCACTATGATGCTACGAGCAAGAATGCTCGTACAAGTCTCACAACTGACCTTTATTGCTGAAAGCGTGAAAATTGTACTAGAAAATGAAGTTTTTTTTGTTACAGTTGAAGAAGAGAAATTACATGTTAGGGTTTGGGAAATCGTGACATGAAATAAATTGATTCCTTCCGGAGGTCCGAGTTTGCAAGCCGCTCTTATTCCCGAGGATTTCCCTGACCTATCATGGATGGATACAAATAGATCGTTGTAGGAGAAACGCAATCATGAGTTTGCGATGAAACTAGTGCCTGATCCTATTATTCAAAAGAGTTCGAGCTCCAATCATTCTGGGAGACTAGCTGATGAAGTTGTAAGTAACATGGAGATGGGTGCGGCTGAGATTGAAATGAAAAAAGTATTAGAATGCGGAAAGTAGTATAGGATTCAGAATGGTTTTTATTGTATTTTTTTTAATACAAAACTTGTGTCTTATAGACACTTTTTCACCACACCTATGGAAGGAATCAAGTCTAATAAGGAAATGATCAATCATTGATCATTTTCGTTTACAATGGTTGGACTTTGATTCCTTCCATACTTAGTTTAGGCTAACACTCTCCCTCAAGTTGATTTATCGGGTCGTCGATACCCAACTTGCTAAGAACTCTATGAAATGATTGCCATGTCACAGCTTTGATGAGTATGTCCGCCAGTTGGTCTTCTGATCTTACAAATGGAAGGCATACCATTTTATCTTCAATTTTTTCTTTTATAAAATGTCGGTCTATCTCAACGTGTTTGGTGTGGTCATGTTGAACCGAGTTCTCTGAAATACTTATAGCAGTTTTGTTATCACACATCAAAGAGCTAGCATCTTCCATTGGAAAACCAATTTCTGTCATGAACTTTCTTAACCATAATACTTCTGCCAATCCTCTAACTATGCCTCTGAATTCTGCTTCAGCATTGGAAAGAGCGACCACTTTCTATTTTTTACTCTTCCAAGTCATTAGATTTCCTCTAAATATTGTGAAATGTCTTGAAGTAGACTGTCTGTCAATTTTGTTTCCAGCCCAATCACCATCTGTGTATGCTTCAATTTTCAAGTGTCCACTTTTCTAAAAAATCATTCCTCATCCCGATGTACCTTTCAAATATCGTACTATTCTTAGAGCTGCTTCCATATGTTCTTTTTGTGGATTGTGCATAAATTGGCTGATCACCCCCACTGCATAGGAGATATCGAGTCTGGTATGAGACAAGTAGATTAATTTCCCCACTAGCCGTTGATACTTCTCTCGATCTGCAAGTAATGCTCCATCTTCAAT
>JAOWBN010234482.1:0-12404 GCA_028565015.1 Pinguicula moranensis
TTATTGGAAAGAAAAATATGGATGGCCTCACAACGCTCTCTCTGGCAAGTGTCACCATCCGAGGCAGACCTAATTCTCTTTATCTTTATGAGGTGGTGAAAAAGAAGACAAGTCCAAGTTTGTAATTTTGGCTTTACACTTTACACAAACATGTAATGTGCACTGAAACAAAACACAAATCACCAACTCATTCGAAGCTACTCAACTAGCTCCATCGTCCTTGTATGTCTTTCTCATGTCGGGACCACGAATTCAGTACATGCATGTCTGATCCCATGCACATGAGGACGCAAATAGGCGAAAGTAATATTAGATATTCTGGGATAATGAGAACAAGGAAGCAAGGATGTGGTGTAGAAATCTAGAATACTATCTACATTCTACATAGAGATGTATAAACATAGCATAGATACACCTACCTACCCTGTGGTATCTGGTATGTCTGTATCTACTGTCAGAAGGCATGTCGATAAAGAGTATGTGAATCCCATTAGAACCCCCTCATTAAACTCCCTTTAAAAGCAAAGATGGGTCACGGATTCATCAATACTACGGACCACAAAGGCATCTATCTATCTTATCTACCATGAAGGTTGCATTAATCTTGTTCATCCTCAGAGAGCAAACCCAGTCAATTATGGGAAACAATAATTTTACAACTCTACATGAGCTGGGTTAATGGATCTATCATTATACTGTTAAGAATTCAATCCAATGATGTAACACTCCTATCGGAGAGTGACCAGAATTGTGATAAAAGAACATAGAAATCACAGAGAAGGAGAAGAATTGAGAGAATGTGGAGTTAATTCATAATCTTTCATGCCCCATTACAACTGAAGGAACATAATAACATGACTAACAAACTTGACACGATTTACTGAGGCCATGTTTTCATGAGTGAAGTGACAACTTCTAATAAAAGAACAGAATGTAACAAAAAATGGAATTTTGAACTCTTCCTTCAGCTTTTCTTCAACAACTACTCTATTTCCTCTGTTTTGGAATATTTCAAACATCTTCTTCTTTCTCTGACTTCTCTTCCCTTGTCCTCCCCATTCTTTGCTTGAGAACTCAGGTTGGGATGTTACAATACCCCCTTCATTTTAAATTCTTGTCCCCAATGATATAAGTCAGGAAAGTATTGTTTGATGAAGTTATAATCTTCCCACGTTGCCTGCTCAAGAGTATATCTTGTCCAGTGAATGAGGAGTTGCTTTTGTGGTCCCTATTTGCCCGGATGGATTCTTGAGCCCAGTATACTCAAGGGTTGGGTGATGAAGGAGCCATCCGAGTGGATTTGAGGAGGAACAAGTGAGTAAACTTTCCTGCGTTTGAGTTTTTCCTTCAAGAGTGAAACATGGAAGACATGATGAATTTTGATGAAGGTGGCAACCTCAGCTTGTAGGCGATTGGGCCAATGCGTTCAAGGATCTGAAAGGGACCATAGAATCTCGGAGATAAATTCATGTGCTTCTGGAATTGGATACTGTTTTGCCTGTAAGGATGCAACTTAAGATAAACCTCATTCCTATCTTGAACTGTCTCTCAACTCTATTTTTATCAACATTCAGTTTCATCCTCTCTTACACCAACCTCAAGTTGTGCTTCAGCAATGTATGTAACTCATCTCTATTGTTGAAAAAGTCTCGAATGATACAGCTGGAGGTTGCAGGAAGGATTGGTATAGGAAGGTGCCTTGCTTCGTAGCCATAAAGAGCCTTAAAGGGACTCATTTGGATGCTTAAGTGAAGAGATGTGTTGTACCAGAATTCTGCTTGTGGAAGCCATTTATACTAAGAATGAGGCTTTGCGGAACACATACATTTCAGATAGTTTTCCAAGCATCGATTTACTCTCTTCGTTTCCCTATCGGATTGAGGATGATAAGATAAATTGGTAGCTAGTTGGATGCCTGCGAGCTTCATCATTTCAGTCTATAGTGTGTTAGTAAAAAACTTATTTCTATCTGATACAATCTCGTTGGGCATCTCGTGGAGTTTATAGACTTGTTCTATGAACACTTTGGTTATGAATTTAGCAGAGTATGGATGGGATATGCCAATGAAGTGAGCATATTTACTGAAGCGATCTACACAACAAGGACTATGGTTTTTCCTTCTGATTTAGGTAATCTTTCGATGAAATGCATGCTAATGCTGGACCAAGGTAAAGGGGAAATGTCTAGGGGTTGTAGCAATCCGGCATGTGCTGAAATATCTAGTTTACAAGTCACACAAACTTTACAGCTACCAACCCAAGCCTCTACATAAGTTTTCATGCTTGGCCAAGTAAAGTGAAGTAGAATGTGATGGAGTGTTACATGGATGCCCGAGTGGCCACCTACTGGCGAGTCATGCAAGGCTGCAATGATTTTGTGTCTTAAGGTGATGTCTTTACCAATGCAGATCTTCCCTTTGCGTCTCAAAATCCTTTGGTTTAGTTGGTAAGCAGGGTGAGCGTTGGGATCAACTATCTTGGCCTGGATGATCTTTTGCAGCTGTGGGTCAGCAGAATAGTTTTTTGCTATTTCAAAACACCATTCAGCCTGATAAGTCGTGATGTTATGACAATTTGCAGCTATTTCAGGGCCGAATCTGAACAAGGCATCTACAACTTTATTATCAACTCCACATTTGTATTGGACAGTGTAGTCCAATCCAAGTAACTTGGCTGTCAATTTGTGTTGAAGCATGGTGTGTAGGCCTTGTTCTAGCAAATGTTTGATTGTCTATTGGTTAGTTTTAATGATGTAAGACTGACCTTGGATTTAGTTGTACCATTTTTTGGCAGCCAACACAATCGCCAGCAGCTCCTTTTTTGTAGGTAGAGAGGTTGATCTATTTTTGTCCCAAGGCGTGGTTGTAGTAAGCAATGGGACACCCTTGCTGAGTTAATGCAGCCCCTACTCTTTTGTTGCTGGCGTCAATTTCTAAGACAAATGGTTGGTGAATGTCTGGTAAGGCTAAAATTGGAGCAGTTGTCATGGCAGCCTTAAAAAGTTTCCAAGCTTCCTCAGCTTCTGTGTTCCATTGAAAAGAGTTCTTTTTGAGAAGATATGTAACAGCTTTGCTTATAGAACCATATCTCTTGATGAATTTTCTATAATGACAGTCAAGCCAAGGAAGCCTCTCAATGACTTCAAGCTGGAGGGTCGTGGCCACTGCACCATTGCAGAAATTTTCTTCGGGTCAGTGGCTACACCAGTTTGTGTGATGATATGTCCAAGATAGTCGATGGAAATCTGACCAAATGAACACTTAGAAACCTTTGCATATAACTGATGTTGTTGCATAAAGGAAAGGACTTGACCTAAGTGTTGTAGGTGGTCATCCCAACTCTTACTGTAAACCAAAAATATCATCAAAGAAGACCAAAACGAAACGTCTAATGTAAACTAAAAAAACCTGGTTCATGAGACTTTTGAAGGTAGCTGGAGCGTTGCACAAGCCAAAGGGCATTACTAAGAATTCAAACTGGCCATGATGCGTAATAAAACTATTCATGAAGATGTCTTTTTCCACCATTATGATATGGAAGTACCCAAACATGAAATCCAACTTGCTGAAACAGATTGCACCATGAAGTTCATCAAGTAATTCGTCAATGATAGGAATGGGGAACTTACTCTTGATAGCAAAGTTGTTCAGGTGCTGGTAGTCGACACACATTCGCCACTCTCCATCTTTCTTTTTAACCAACAACACAGGAGAAGCAAAGGGGCTATGACTTCTCCTGATTAAGCCATTTTTCAGCAAGTCTTGCATAATGTGCTCTATTTCATCCTTATGATAGTGAGGAGTTCTATATGGTACCTGTCGTTTGGAGATAGCCCCTAGTTGCAAGAGATGCTATGCTCTACTCCACAGACCTGTGGTAATGTGGTAGGCTCCTGAAAAATGACAGAAAAATCAGAGAGCAAGGTGTTCAGTTGCTGCTGAAAATCTGGAGGAGGTGATGCATCTGTGGTCTCAGTTTGTAAAATGCCTTGGAGATCAAACTGGAAATATTGGTTAGTGACAGGACTAGTGTCAAGGCTACATAATTCAACTAGGATGGTGCCTTCATCAGCCACATAATCTAAGGCAAATATTCGTCCCACAACTACAGCAGAACCACTTTTGATCAGTTTAGACATTTGAGCAGCAGCTAGTAGTTGGAGTTCAGACGAGTACTTGACTGCTTGTACCTGTATTCTAGTGCCTTCTTTACTCAAGGTAATCCTCATATTTTCATAATCATATAAGACAAGGCCATGTAGCTTTAACCAATCTCCTCCAAGAATCAGATCATAACTTTGTAGAGGAAAAGTGCGTGGAGAGCAGACCAAGTTCATACCTTGCATCATCCAATTGAATGACAAACATTGGGTCTTACTAATTTGTCTCATGCCATCAGCCACTTCTACTTGCATAGGTTGCACATACTCAATAGGACAACACATCTTTGTAATATCCTTTTATTGACGGACATTGCAAATGTTTGATTGCCCCCATAAAAAAAGATATACAATGGCTCACCTTTGTAATATCCTTTTACCCGGTATGTGGTAAGATTGGACTATCCACAAATGGCGTTAATTGAGAGAATTCCCTCTGGTGGTATGTCCAACTCTTCAGTAATCACTTCATCATAAGGAGGTAGAGTGTTACTGGGTGTTGCAGAATCATCAACAGCTTCAGTAAACATGGAATACACCTTGGATGTGCACTGATGGCCAGGTGCAAATGGTGCACCACACTTAAAATAGAGGCGTTTCTCGATCTGTTCCTTCATCTCATCATCAGTTATGAATCTCCTGTGAGGAGATGGGAGGGCTAATTGTTTTGTCTTGTCAACAAGAACGGGGGGATACAATGGAATGATTGTTGCTCGAGGTTGATGAGGTGACCTATAAGGAACAACTATAGCCTCCATTTAAGGTACATGGGTATTATGCTTGAATTGTAGTAGAAAGTGAAGGTTTTAAGCAACCTACAAACTTCTCGCTGTAAAACATTTCATCAAATTCCGGGTAATGTATCATAACTGAGATTACCATCGAATGAAACCTCTCTAATACTTCCTGCAGAGTTTCATCATTCTTTTGCTTGAAGCACATGAAATTCTCCAGTAAGTTTCCTCTATTTTCAGTGTCGAAACGAACCAGAACAGCTACAGTAAAAACGCCCAATTAGCTGGTTTAGAATAAACCAAGCTTCTGAACCAAGTGCCAGCTATCCCCTCTATATGAACTCTAGCGAAGTCCATCCTTTCAGCATAAGTCCAGTGTAAACAGAGAAGAATGCATTGCAACGTTGAATCCACGAGTGATGATTGAGTCCATTGAATTTTGAAAATCCATAAAAGGTATATTGGCACGGCCCCCCCTGTAGAAGTCATCTCTATCCATATCATTGTAAATAGTCTGAGAGCGGTAATCTTGCTCGGGAAGAATAGTTGGGACCAGATGGTTAGTAGAGGAACCAGCAGCCTGATTTGGGTGTCCACTCGATAATGAAATGGAAACCCAAGGGCCGGTGAAGGGCACATCACAATTACTCAACTGGTACAGAATATCTTGCTATAATGAGATCATCTTTTGCTGCATCATGTATAGCCAATTGAGCGTTCATTGTTTTAGCAATCTTCTCCATCAAAACAGGTGGAATATCACGCATCTGATAATGGGTGGGTGTTTCTGTGGTGGTGTTTGTATCAGGCTTTTTTTCCCAAAAGGGCATCAGAATAAGGAGATTTATCAGAGGAAGAGGTGGCAGGAGTGGGAAGCGGTGGAGTGGTGGGAGTTTTATGTGGAGGTGGAGGATTAGTGTGGGGGTGTAAGTTTCTCATGGTGGTGGAAATCATAACGCTCTGATACCAATTGTAACACTCCTGTCGGAGAGTTACCAAAACTGTGAGAAAAGAATAGAGAAATCACAAAGAAGGAGAAGAATTGAGAGGATAAAGGAGTTGATTCTTAATCTTTCTTTCCCAATTACAACTCAGACGACTGTTATTTAAATAGATTGGGCCCACTATTCCACTACCCTGACTAATAGTCCATGACTCATACACGACTCAACTAAGTAAAACGCAACTCAACTGACTCAACTGAAGGAACTTAACAACATGACTAACAAACTTGACACGATTTACTGAGACCACGTCTTCATAAGTGAAATGACAACTTCTAATAAAAGAACATAATGTAACAGAAAATGGAATTTTGAATTCTTCCTTCATCTTTTACTTCTTTGGCTTCTCTCCCCTTGTCCTCTCTATTCTTTGCTTGAGAACTCAGGTTGGGATGTTACAGGTTTGCTCAAAAGCTGACATTAGCGACTGAAATCGCTCGATCGTAGGAAAAATGACTGCATTCATAGCCTCCAGGTAGTTGATCTGTTGTGATTCCACCGAGTTGAGGCCCTCCAGGTGTTGAACAACTATGGCCATCACCTCCATCTTGTCCACCTGTTGAGCAGCATATGTATTGAGCTTGTACAGATGGGATAAGACCATTGTGTGTGCCTCCCTTGCATCTTCCATCTTTTATGTGAATTCGGACAACTAGAAGGTTGCCTTCCATTTACAATGGTCCCATAAAAGCTGGTGTTGAACCTCCCACGAACCCATGTGTACCCAACTTCTGGCATATCGACATAGGATGGATCACTAGTCATGGAATCATAGTGCCTCAACAACCCAACAACACGATTGGTCCAGAATGGAGCACGTCCGCCGCAACCTGGAAATGTGCATATGTGAAGGAACCATCCTCCGCCGTATAGACACCGGGGAAGATCATCATACCTACAAGAAGAGAATAGAGGACGGTCATAGAAGAAGTAACTTCCGCAAGGCAAAAAGAAGAAGGGGAACATACACTCACTTGGCGTACTGATCAGCTACAAGATGATAGGACATGGAGAATGTCCCTGACAAGGAGATTTTAAAGGAGATTCTGGAGAAAATGAGACGCAAAGACGCGACACCTAGAGATCATGGGTTGAGGAAGAGTAGCGGCGAAAAATTTCTTTTAAAAGAAAAATCCAATTGAGGGGGGAAGACGTGATGGGCCACGATTATTGCCATGCCCAAAATCAAAATGGGCCCAACTTCCCACAATCGTCTAGCCCACAAAAAAAAGACATGGGCCCAGCCCGACAGCTCAAGCACCATGAAAATTAGACCAATTGAAAGCTACAAAAGTACAAAAACACATGCAAAATTAGGGACTTGTCACATTCTGACAAAACCTTGAGACAAATGGATGAAACATCACATGCAAAGAACAGGTGTAGGGGACAAATAGAGAAGTGTCTACACTCGTACATGCAAAATCCTCTATAAAATGGAGGCTACCACTAGTTGGGAAGAAGGGGGAAAAAGAAAAGAGCATGGTAGAGAAATTTATGACAAATAAGGAAGATAAGTGAAAATTGGGTAAGGAAAAATTTGGCCCCAAAGTGCAACCCCTTAACCCTCAAAATTATATATTTTCCTGAGGTGTTCAATATTCCATCTTTCATCCAAAAATGGAGCGTGACCCCTTCAGCATTTTCCTCATATATTCTCACGTATTATTCCGTTCTCGTATTTTATTTTAGTACATCTTTAGGTATGAAATTGAAACATAAAAATTAATAAATCTGGTAGGTCCAAATCTGACCACATCAATGTATTTCCATGTCATAGTGTTCTTTTTTGAGGATGTTAAAAAATTATTAAACAAAAAATATAGTATACAAAAAAGTAGGGGACGACCCCTTCCGAGCAAATCATACCCTCCTACACAGCCAACCATTACGGTGGTCTAAATAAAATAATACACATATGAGGGTTTCGAAGCCATTCTCCAATAGTTACCTTTGTCGGCGGTGGGACATATGTCGTATGCCAATACCACAATTGTACATGAATAAACTCAAAGGTGGTTTCATGATTAAATGAAGTTTCCTGAAATCGTGCCATATTACAGGCCTTCCAAATATATTAGACAGTACATTGCCATAATGATCACCACAATTTGCCCCATTGGAAGTCGCGGATAAGTCCCATATGTGCTGTAAAATAATTTAAAGGCACATTCCAACCTACATGGTCAAAGCCCATACATGCATATATCTCCGACCACAACAAATATACTTTCGCACAAGTGAGAAACGTGTGACATACACTATTGATATCCGTCACACAAAAGTTACATAGATGCTTCTCCATATGAAAATCAATTCTGCGACTGAGCAAATTGTCTACGGTCAGAATACGGTGTTGGAGTAGGCGCCAACTGAATATCTGGACACGATAAGGACAACACGTTCCCTAGATTACGTTGTATTTTGCATGACTTGTATGTTCAATGTTCATATACTTCTGTAGAACTTCATATCCACTATGTACTGAATATTTCCTGTCCTGTGGGCCATCCACACCCAACCATTGTTTCATGGGATTGGAGCCTGAACCTGCAACACTTCTGACAATGGCTCTATCGTAGAATGCTCCAATCCCCGTAGTGGTCGGAGCCAATGCCAGTTCAGCACCCATTTGTCGTTTATCATCTGCCACTTTTCCTCAACTGCACTCCATTTATCTGCTGCAGCAAGATACAGTCTATGGTGGTGTATAGATAGAGGACACTCATATAACCACACAGATTCCCAAAATAAAGTATGATCCTGCGAGAAAACCTAACATTGCAAATGGGCATTGAACCATGTAGCCCCATAACTCAAACTACACACGGCCATCCACCAATTGGATGCCTCTCTTGAGGTTCGCATGCATGCCGAGTCTCCAATCAGCAATCATGATGAGAAGTATTTGGTAGTCATAATATCCTCCCATTGGCCCTTCTCGTCAAGACGAAGATGCCCTGCCCACTTTTCTAGTAATTCAACATTGAATGCTTCAAGTTTCATCATCCCTAGGCCACCATGTCCTTTCGATTGGCATATCATGTCCCAACTAATCCAATGAATAGAACATTGTTCAAAGTTTTTTGACCAAATAAACCGCCTACATATTTTCTCCATTTTGACCAGTACAGATTTTGGCACCTGATACAAAAAGAATTGATATACCGACAAGCCGCAAAGTACGCTCTTTACCAATGTTATTTTTCCCCATAGCGATAAGTATATCTTCTTCCATGAGTGAAAGCAACACTTAATCGATAAGAGTAGCTGCTCACATGTTCGAAAATGCCTAGGATTACATCCAACCAAAATCCCCAAATAATCAAATGGTAGGGACATAAACGAGCAATGGATATGTGCCACAAAGGATTCTGCTACATGGTGTTCTAAGTTGATACCAAGTAGATTACTCTTTCCAAAATTTATGGTGAGCCCCAACACTAACTCATATAATCGCAAGATTCCCTTAATGGGCTTTACATTTTGCATTGTATCCTTTCTGAAAAATAAGGTGTCTTCAACATATAGTGAATGGGTAAAAATCATGGCACCACATGTAATCCATTTCAACCTGCCAAGTTCCATTTAGCTAGATTGGACTTTTTAATCCAAGCAAGGATGTACCCCTTCTCTCTTATATTTTTTTGAAATACTTAATTTCTTAACTATCATGAACTTTCAGTTTGGGGAGGAGGTGATACATACTTGCTTGGTAGTCGTAATTTTACTTAGTAAGTTTTACTTAGTTATTATACTTCTTTTTTGGCCAATCATGGATGTATCCCCGTACTCCTTAATATCCATTGATGTGCTTAAATTCTTAATTATCATGAACGTTAAGTTTGGGAAGGAGGTGATACATACTTGTTTGGTAGTTAACTTGGTAATTTTAATTAGCTGTTTTTTTATTTGTTCTACTTGTTCATGGCAAAAACCCAAGGCTCCCAATTTCCAGAGACACCACTTCCCCACCTCTTCATGTTGGCATACCTATTTATTCATAAGAGGATGAGTACGGGACCTCAGACTTGGAGTCTTTCTGAATACACAATCTACTTCGGGGGAGTCTATTTTTAATTGATTATCTACTTATCTCCCCTGATGTATTGTCTGCTAAGTTTGGAGAAGGGTGAATCATACTTCTACAGTGCGGTTGTTTCATGTTTGTCATTTTATGCTTTGTTGCGTGGTTATGTGCACATTGTTACCATGTGGTTATCTGAAGATTAGTGTACTAGCCATGCATTGGCTCATGAAGTACTTGAGAATTGTTTGTTGATGAGAATTCATAATTGAGCATTGTCAGGATCGTATGGAAGTGGATTGACGAAGTTTTTGACTGACTATGAATACTGAATAACTCTTCAACTAGAGTAGCCCCTCGGAGCCTAAACCAAGAATAGGACAAGTTATGGATAGGAAAAAGCAAAAGCTAAAAAAAAAGCCAAAAAAAATCTGAAAGTCTTTTCTCTATTTTGATGAATAGCTACGCATTTTTTTATGTCCATTCAAAGATCAAGTTAGCTATTCCAAAGAAAAGAAAAGAGCATCTTGATTTATACAAATGCTCTAAAAAAATTTGTGTATATATTAGAGTTCTTAAGTCTATTATATGATTTTGATGAAGAGCTTATGTATTGACTTTAAAAATAATGTTTATCTCAATCGTTGACTACCTTGGCATGGCAAAAAGCGAGGGTGATAAAAAAAAAAAAGGTTGGAGAGTTTAGTAGGATGAATTTTTAATCTTAATACCTCTTAAGAAGGAGATGTTCACCACATATTGATGACCTACATGCCACTTTGTCAAATTCTTGGAGATCAACATTTCTTTGTATGGAGTGACCGTGTGTGACGATTCATTATTTCTTGGTTTATATATGCGGCTACAAAATTGTGTTTAAATGTGTTATACCATGGAGGGTTTTGCATTAAGAATCTTGATGAGCTTTTAGTGTTTTGTTTGAAGACAAGCAAAGATTTAAGTTTGAGTCTATTTGTCTGGCCAGCATAGGTAGATACTTTGCTCCAATGTTTTGCTTGACGACAAGCAAAGATTTTAAGTTTGGAGATATTTGATTAGTCGATTTTATACCTATTTAATGTACACTATTTCAGCCTAATTTGTCTAACTATTGATAGGAAGACATACTTTTCATGCCTATTTCTCTTACTTTTGCAATTACATGTCACTTAATGCCCTCTGAGAGAAAAGGAAGAAAAAAGACCCTAAAAGTCCCATAAATCTAAGATTTCTACTTCAAGGCCATGGCCCCAAATCTACAAGTCGTAGCCTCAGTCTATACGCCACAAATTTGTTTTGGCAAGAAAATCGCATGAGAAAGTGTAGAATGACTATTCTGCCCTCACTCACGAAAATTATTTTGTCCAAAGCTTCCGAAGGAAGCTAACGCAGTCAAAGCTTCCCAAAGAAGCTATCTTTTCACAAGCTTCTCGATGAAGCTAACTCTCATAAATATCTCACGAGAGACATGATACTCAAATCATTCTGGGACGTTTCCCTCTGAAATCTTGTATCAATTCTTCATATCATTCTGAAGGAGAACGATTTTGGGGACGTTTCCCCCTCCAATTGTGTATCAATTCTTTCTATTACTCTGAAGGAGAACCATTCTTGGGAGGATTCCTTCCTAGAATTCAGGGCATAAGGCAGCAACACTTGGACAGGAGCCATGGAGAAAGAAGAATTTCGGCGACTCCCTATTCGTCCAAGGGGGGGGTACCTTCCTCTATGAACTTAACTTTTGTTTATCTTTTTGTATGGCTTAAAACCTTAATTTATGGCATGATGAAGCCTCTTGTGAATTTAGTTGTGGACTTTAAATGTCTTAAGCAATGTGCTACAACTCTTGTCTACGAGAGCAATGTAACCCTTTTGCATTTAATTGTGGATTTCTAATGTTTAGTTCTTCGGAAATGTTGTTGTTGCTATTTGATTTTATTATGTGTTTTCCCTAACTTGCATGCGCCTAGCTAACACTTGCACGTTCACTAAACATGATGGGAGGTCGAGAGACACAAACCACGCTAGGAATGATAAAATCAATCATAATCACCATAGCATGAGAATGTCTATGGGGCTATTGCTACCGTGTGTGGATTTTCTAAACTTAAAGATTCGGTGTATTCAAGTGTGACATCAAGAGATGCATGCTTATACCATAAAAGGGATGCTTGAGCTCGAGAGAGACTTGTGTCTAAGAGAGGAAAATTCGGTAGATAACAAGATAACTAATCCAAAGAGTATTCGTAGAAAGAAACCTTCTATGTTCATTAGATGGTGAAGTCACTAGCCCTATATCTTCTATCCAATTATTTGCATGCGTACCCTGTTTTTCAATTCTTTATTTTAGTCTTTTTCGTATTTTATTTGTAGGATAGTACTTATCCCTTTTGATCCAAATTACATAGAACTCACTAATTTTGGTGATTATCATCTACAATCCTCATGGTTCGACATCTTTCTCATCATTCTATTACTTA
>JAOWBN010234493.1:0-12403 GCA_028565015.1 Pinguicula moranensis
TTTCTGCAAAAATATGGCATTTTTCATCGATTGGCTTGCCCCCATACTTTGCAGCAAAATGGACTTGCTTAAAACAAGCATAGACATATTGTTGACATGTGCTTGTCTTTGTTGGACAAATCACGTCTGCCAATTAAATTTGGGTTTGAAGCCTGTTCTACTTTTATTTTTATTATTAACAGACTTCCTACACCCATGCTTGTTAATCTTAGTCCATTTAAATAAGTACTTGGCTCTAAACCCAATTATTCTTAATTTCGCTCATTTTGGTGTGCATGTTATCCCTTCCTTAGGTCTTATAACACTCATAAAAGTTATGTTGAGGAAAATAATATATTTTCATAGGTATAGCTCTTAGCATTATGGATATAAATGTTTTGATCCTAGTTCTTGCACACATATCTAACATGCAATTTCTTATGATGAGTTATTTTTTGCTACCACGGGTGTTGCTGCTTCCCATGCGTCCCCTCCAAGTAATATTACTTCAATTACTTTTCCTTTTTATCCCTCTTCTAATTCTGATCCTCAAGTTTACCAAATTATGTTTCTGCATCAATGGCTTTACCTAATTCTATATCTGCTCCACAAGTTTTACCTATTTTGCATTCAGCACCGCATGTTTTTTAGGATTCTACTTCAAGCCTTCCACCTCCACCATTTTCTGCTTGGGGCCCTCGGATTGTTGAAATTCTCATTGTGCCCTCACCCATGTTGACCTCATGACCGCCCACACTGATGTCATCCCTACCATGTCAGCTCACCTTTGTTCCTAATCCAATCCCTGTACCCAATCCAGTTCCTCCTGAAGCAATTCTGTTCGACTCGGTTATGGCTTCCCCATCCGATTCAAGTTCATCCTTTGACCCCATGTCATCGGATTCTCTTCTTGAACTAGTGGCACATTGCTTATTCCTTCTTCTATTATTGTAACCTAGTCTGGTTCTTTTTGGCCTAAACAGTTTCTTGATTATCATGTGTAGTTTTCAACTCATCACCCTATTTGGGCTTTAGCCAATGTTAAGATTCCTTGCGAACCTACCAATTATTTATAAGTTGCATCATCTCTGGAATGACAATTTATCATGAAGGCTAAATTTAAGCCTTGGTTGATAATTCTACTTGGACTCTATGTCCTCTACCCTGTGATCAGGATTTTATTAGATGCAAGTGGGTCTTTAAGCTCAAACAACATACTGATGACTTCCCTGACAAGTATAATGCTCTGCTGGTTGCTCGGATTAAGTAGAAATAAGGTATTGATTCCAATGAGACGTTTAGTCTTGTGGTTAAGCCAACTACGTGTGTTGTTTGCTTTTACTATTCACTTTGACTAGAGTGTTCGACAACTTTATATCTCCAATGGGCCTCGCGTGCATGGTATCTTTGCTGCCTCAGGCTCTCAGTTTCACCTGCTTGGTTGTTTATACTTCTCTGTTTATCTATTACTCTGATGGTACTTGGATCTTTGCGCGAGTCTATATTGATGATATTATTGTTACTGGCTCTTCCTATGTTGTTATTACCCAGTTGATTGTAGAGCTTCCTTCTACTTTTCGACTTCAAGATATGGGTTCCTTAGGCCACTTTCTGGGCCTTCACGCTGCTCAAGATGTTTATTGCCTTCATTTTTGTCAGAGTATGAATAGTATTAATCTTCTTCAGCATACGAAATGGGAGGAACCAAATCACTGTCATCACCATGTAGTTCTACTCATGGTGTCTCTCTGCTGAGTACAACTTAGGACTCATGATATGGTCATTTAACACCTTAGTATTCATGATCAGTTGGCTGATATCTTAATCAAAGGGCTCAGAACTATTCGCTTTCTCTTGCTTTGGACAAGCTGGCAGTTGTTATGCCTCCTATCAGCTGTCAGCTTGCGGGAAGATGTTAGTGTAGATCACGATTCTATACAAGATTCTCAAATTTTTCTATAAGATTTGACCATGTATGATAGTGGATTCTAGGGATTGAAGCGATAAACTTACAAAACTGTAGATAAGGTTAATCTTTTAATTAAAATAACTTAGATATATTCGACTATGTATGGAATCATATGCCCGGTATAAGTTGGTTGGCCTTTCAACAATTGGGAAGTGCAATTTGTACTCATAAATTCATTGTCTATTTTTTGAAGGCAAAGGGCTCTTTATAAGTCACTAGTGGTATTTTCCTTCTAAAGTTCAAACTTATGCTAAAAGAGAGTTAATAGACTTTGCTTCCTTGTAATTCGCTATCAAACAACTTACTCCAATGTATTTTTAAAAGAGTCAACTTACTTTCGGTACCTTTAAAAAAAGGCTAAACAATACCAAATGGTATCATACATGCGGATCCGTATTTAATCCTTCAATTTATGCATTTTGAAAGTCATTTTTACCCTTTGAGGATTTATTGCCTCTCTCTAAAAGAACATAGGGGGTAAGTTGACTATTTTAAAAGCATAAGGAATTGAGTTGCACAATAGCCAAAGTATAAGAAGGAAAGTTGACTATTTTGCAAAATCATAAGGGGGTAAATTATATTTAAAAAAAAAACTCAATAAAATTTAAATCGTTAAACACCTTTTTTTTTTATAAGTAATCAGAAGACCGAATTCAGAATCACAGATCAGGGTATCCTTTGGGCCCAGGGGCTCGCCGACTAATCCCCTCAGAGTATCCTTCGCAAGTTAGCGCCCAGTGGGAATGGAACCTCCGACCTCACTAGGTTTCCCATGTGTGTTGGGTCAATTCACCACTAGACCAACTTGCTTGGATCGTTAAACACCTATATAAATGTTGCCGAACAATATATTATAAAACTACCACTGAAAAAATATAATTATTTTGTGCTATTAAAAACTGTCAAAATTTACATTTTGTGCCCTAAAATACCCAATGACAAAGTTGATATTTTTATAAAATAATTAAATTAAAAATACATAAAAGATAGGAAGCCTTTTTTTTAAAGTTACAAGACGATAAATTATATGGAATATTAAATGACTCTTTGCTCTCTACTAGGAGTCGGCCGATTACACCTCAGGACCCATAATTCGCCGCTGAGATTGAGTCGAAGAAATCCCGGAAAATCAGATAATGTCCGGGGGACTTTGGCTCGCCCCGGTATCATCTCTGAAGCCCTTTACGGAAAGGTCATTAAACTAATTTTCTCTCTTCTTTCCCGTCTGCTTATTCTTCTTTAATTGTTTTTCTGAATTTGTGGGTATTATGTTGAGATTGTCTGCAGATTGGTTGCGAAAATGTCGGCAACAGCGACCACAAATGCTGAAATTCCAGTTGGATCTCGGGTGGTGAAGCCTCCGGCGCATCCCACTTATGACTTGAAGGGGGTAATAAAACTGGCATTATCCGAGGATGCCGGGGACCGAGGTGAAATTCCTTCTCAGGTTGTTTATATAAAATGGATGTCTTTTCTGTGACGTTAACTGGTAGTGAAAACCACTGACGCATCTGGCGTTTACTCAGGTGAAAATGGATTATATGATAGTTGAGATGACAAACAATTGAAAATGGACAGAGATTGTAGTATAAATTTATGCACAGTACAATTATCTGATGTGGAGGAACCATATTTAAACGAGTTAATTGAATATTACATGAGTTGTCAAAGAGTTGGAATATCAATTTGAGAATATGTAGAAAGAAGAGAATGTACATGACATTCAGCAGAGTAGTTTGAATGTTGAAATTAGTACCTCATGGAATGAAGTGATTGAGAATGCCTTGCTCTGCTCAAATACTGAGCATTTGGTAGTAGCATATGAGAAAGAAGTACCTGCTAGTGCCAATATAGCTGCAAACTGACAGACATAATATATTGACAAACTGCCCCACCGCATAAGTATAGGAATGATAATGCTAGCAACACTTTATTCTTCTAACGAGATGCAGGTTTTATGTTGAAAACATAGGGGATGTGACTTGTAAAGCAACTATTCCGACTGAAGCAGAAGTCGAAGCTCATTTTTTGGCCAAGGAGGATGGGATTGTTGCTGGTATTGCTCTAGCAGAAATGATATTCAAGGAGGTTGATCCTTCCCTACAGGTATGTAATGTAAATATGCATGTATCAATTCTCGCTTCTTGTATGAAGAAATCAAGTATCGTCACACTTGTCAGTTTCTGTATTCATCAGGCAGAGTGGCTGAAAAAAGATGGTGATCCCATACGCAAGGGCCTTGAATTTGGCAAAGTACAAGGTAAGTTCTTGTTTTGCTGGTTTTTTAGTTTCTGACCATTTTCCTCGTCTGCCTAACAAAAAGCATGCAGGAAGAGCACACAGTATTGTTGTAGCTGAGAGGGTTGTGCTCAACTTTATGCAGAGAATGAGTGGAATAGCAACCCTAACTAAGGTGTTCTGATGGCTCCCTCTTTATCGTTCATAACTCTGCTTTGCATCTGCTGCTACAGAATTGTTGTTGGACTAGTGTTATTTATTGGTTTCATGTGAGTCTTTACTTTAAAAATTTCTTATGTTTGAAAATGCTTGCAGGCCATGGCAGATGCTGCACGCCCTGCCCACATCTTGGAGACTAGGAAAACTGCTCCAGGTTTACGTTTGGTGGACAAATGGGCGGTATACATTACATTCTTGCTTCAATTTTGTTGTCAATATTCTGCATTGCTTGATCTATGACTTCCTAACATTTGTTTTGCAGGTTCTGATAGGTGGGGGTCGGAATCATCGATTGGGTTTGTTTGATATGGTCATGATAAAAGACAACCATATATCTATAGCTGGAGGTGTGACCAAGGCCTTGAAGTCGGTAGACACTTACTTAGAGTTAAATAATCTTCAAATGGGTGTTGAGGTAATGCCTTAAGTACACATTCAATTCGATTTTTGAAGTAAATTGTTTGGTCCATACATATTGTCACCCCCTTGGTGTTCGTTTGACTTTACTGTTTAAAATGATTCTGTTTCTTGCTATTCCACTTCAGTGGGTTCATTCAGTTTGCAGTTTCCGGTGGATTAGTGTGCATGCTTTAGACTTAAGTTTAGTTGTATGCGTGTATGTTCTGAGTAATGGATGATTAAAACTCATGCTTCATATGCCTTCTGAGGATGTCCATGCCCAAAACTATAGCAGCATGGCTGCCAACAATTTCCGGTTGGCTTCTGATGCCAACAACTACCTCGTCACCACTAACAGGTCGAAACAAGGACACTTGAGGAAATAAATCAAGTACTAGAATATGCATCCACAACAAAGACATCCTTGTCCAGGATAATGCTGGACAACATGGTCATCCCCTTACCTGATGGTGATGTCGACATTTCCATGCTTAAAGAAGCGGTGCAACTAATCGATGGGAGATTTGAAACCGAGGTACCATAAAACAACTCCTGTACTTTGGCCTTGGTTGTTTATCCATTGAAAAAGCGCCATGCACCGGTAATCGCATTTGAGTTTATTCTTGTCTGTTTTTGTGACAGGCATCCGGAAATGTCACCTTAGAAACTGTAAACAAGATTGGTCAATCTGGGGTGACCTTCATTTCTAGGTACAATACAATTGTTGTGATTTACCTGCCAAAATTCATCTGATAAATCTCCCTTCTTTTTGACACTTTTTCTGTATTAATCGAATCGAAGTTTCGCCTCCATTGCAGCGGAGCGTTGACGCATTCTGTTAAAGCGCTGGATATTTCACTGAAAATCGATACGGAGCTTGCACTGGAAGTTGGCAAGCGCACAAAACGTGCATGAAAGCGGCTTCTTTTCTTCACGCACATTGAACCTGAAGTAGTTGAGGGTAAATAAGCAAAAAAGTATAGATTTTTATTCAAGGGATGTGATTTTATTACCTGCTACAAATTGTACAACTCTTTCCTTTGACAAGAACGTGGTGCAAGATCAGTCCTTTGATCTTGTTGGACAGCCCCCCCAAGTAGAGTCTCAACATCAATCTTGTCGAGGGCCTTGGATTTGGTAAATCTGTAGCCATAGGCACATTAATCGAGAATAAATGCAGATCTGGATGTGCCATTGGTCAAGTGTAACATTGATAGTTTTAATGGTACTGAAATTATAACTTTCATATTCCCGTGCCCAGAAATTACATAGTCTCTATATACGTGGGAGGTTGTGAATTCGACGCTATCAGAAATACGAAGTAGGGGTCAGATTTTAATTTTATGATTGTAGGTGCTCGATCAATCATTTGTTCAATCTGCTCGGAAAGTCGTACGAGTGGATCCCTATAGACTAATCGACAAATAGTTGAATATCACCAATCATCCCCACAAAAAAACTTTCATGTTCCTAATATATTTTTTTTGCATTTTTTTGGATTACTATAAGATGGGATACCAAAAATTTAGTATTTGGTGATATAGATAAAATATGATATATCTTTGCTGAATCATTAATTAGATTAATAATTAATTAAATTACTCTTGACTATACACTAAATGATTTTATCACCCATCTTCAACACGTGCCTTATAGTTGATAATCGCGCATTCAAAATTCTATCAAATTAAATCAAAATCACAAAAATTTATTTCCACATTAATATGTGAGAACTGATCCTCCTTATTTGAAGATGTGCAATTTCAACAAGTTAAAAGGCAAAAAAAACAAAACATCAATGGCCCCGATGTTGATATTGCCTCCAAGAGGACAATCTTTCTACTCAGGTTGAAAGGAAAATCTTTCAAACAACTTTTCCAACCCTAAATCGCCAACAATGGCCTCAAAATGCTCATCGAGCAACATTTTTGCAGATTTTACGTCCCGGTGAATGATTATCTTAACTACGACATCTCTTTAAGGGCATTGTACGTATTGAACCATGTAAGAAACAATAAGAAGAATTAGTTAACACCATTTTAGATATCATAACAGGAAGTAAAAGATAAATGTAAACTTCTTACAACAGATATACAGTAAGTCAATGCTCTGTGTCGAACTACATGATTTCCGCAGATAAAATAATCAAGCAATTCTTTTCCCTTTGCCCCCACAAAAGCAGAATCACCACAAAAATCAACAAACATCAATACAAGAGGTCGAGAAGATCATTTCAACAATTTTGCAACAAAAAATGTTACGTCAACTAAGTCATAAAATAAACTAAGCAAATTCTGAATATTCCTGCATCCTTCAAGTGCGGTTACCCATATCGCTAATCGGACGTCGTTCGGGCCGTGTTCGCCCTGGCCTTCGAGCGATGGTGAGCCGCTCGACGCGCATGTTGGGAATGCTGGGTCACGCGATGTGACGCCGTTCGAGAATTATGTTAAATTTTGCAGCAGCGGGATGATGAACTTCGATGAGTTCGTTGTTGGGGTTTGGGGTCGATCGGGTATATTAGTGGCATCCGGGTCATTTTTTTCCAGGATTGAAAGGGCCAATTACAATTCGCCCAAATTTGAACGTATTGGGACAATTGACCAATTTGTGAACATTTATGGTCTGATGAATTACAATCCCTTGACCTGGAATTGAAGATGTATGTATATCAAACATATTGTGCACATGAATGAACCGAATATTACTTGACTTATCCCCCAACAATCAATCTACCAAAATGAGCCCTATGGTTTGTCCAAATGCTAAACTTCAGACGATGGTTATCATGATTGCTCTTGTTTGGCTACACTGCCTCCCGAACCAGATGTTATATATTATATGCTATTTCCGCAATCAAATCCAAGTTTTCATCACATCTAGTCTTGATTTGACAATAAGAATGGTTAATTGTTTTTCCTCTGAATTCACCTTTTGTCGATGCATTGCAATTGCATTCGTCTTTCTAATTTGAGGAACAAAGGGATAGAGATGTGGCCTGTGGTTTTTTTTATTATTTTGTCATGATTCGATCCATCTTACTCTGATTTGGGAGGTGGAAAACAATAGTCGTCGCAGGCTCCCTTTCCTTTACCTCTATCTATTATATAAGGCGGCAGTTGTCCACATCAACTGCTACCTAATTTTTGGAAGGTGACGTAGACAACTCTCATTGGCCAATTTTTTATTTTTTATTTTATGTCCAAATTTTTTTTTTTTTATTGATATATGGCCATTTTGCATGTGCTGGTATATGTTTGACACCTGTGCCCTGAGGGCACAGATAATTACTAATACTCTGTAGATTGGATGGGATGGAAAGATTCTTCTTTATATGGAAGCCAAAGGGATTTTGGATTTGACAAAATAATACACGAAAATGGAATCAATAAAGTATTCATGATAATTATCTTCTCATGTCGATGGCTCCCACACTACAATACATAGACTGAATAGATGATAATCTAGAAAAACAACAAAGGAAATGTAGTACATGTTTATTAGGAGGCGAGTCCCATCAGATGACATGGAGACTTTTAATAAGAGTGGGGCACTAACCTAACCTGGGGGCCGGGGGATACCATTTAAAGAACTCGTACCGACCCAGGCCAGACACCTAATCCACCCCGGAATAAGAAAAGTTCAGTCGCACTTTATAAAATTGTTTACTACACTGCACAGAATAGGAATGTTCTAACCCCAACTCATAGTAACTTTGTACTGGGGGAAGGGCAAGAAATGTCATAAGAAATTGGAGGTTGGGGGTGGGTGGCGAGGGAGAGCATGGCCCACAAGACGCCCCTTGTTTTTTTCTTGATAGGTAATTCAGAAGTTTGCGTCACCGATCGGGGTATCCTTTAGGTTTTCTGGGCTCGCCGACTAATTCTCTCAGAATGTCAGGCCGAAACTCCCTCATTGGGAGCTCGAACCTCCGACCTCTAGGCAAGCCCTAAAGTCGGAGGCAGCATGCTAACCCGCTGAGCTTGCATGCACCGACAACCCTAAACACAAACGCCCCATCTATGCATATGATAAGCTCTAGGCCAATTTATACTAGTAAATATAACTATTTTTTTTTATAACTATGGTATGCGTAACCATTTTGATCTGGCTAATTAATGTGATCCAAGGATTGCGGAGGTGGGGAATGAGGTGTCATGGTCCCCCATAATATTCAAAGTATATTTATTTTACTTTAATGTACAATGTTCATCAATATTAGTTGATAAAGTGTAAGTATTTTAACTTAGAGACTAAGAATTCAATCTCCATGTGTGCGTTTTATGATTTTTTTTAGAAAACAATAGAATAAAAACACTAACCACTACACCATAAAATCTTAATTGTAATTTATCCATTCTAATAGATATTGTTTTAAATAAATTCTATTTTGTAAATTGAAAACCTTGACCTATAAAAAAAATTGATTTTTTTACCCTAAGCATTCATTTGTCAAAATCGACCCACTCTATTCAAATTCGAAAAAAAATTCAAATGTATGCGACAAATTTCTATTGAATAATGAGCTTTAAGATATTTACATAAATTTATTGAATTTTCGTATATATTTTGCTCAAATCGGGCAATTTTGATTTTTTTTGCAACTTAACCCGACCCGACCAACTCAAAACTGCAAAAATTTGGCAAACCTCACTTTAATTCTTGGCTCCGCCCCTGGATCCCCCCACATGAACCGGTTTAAACTTGGGCCCACGATCCCCCGAAAGGGGCCCACGGTCATGGCCCAAATAAATTATTTGCACCCAGTGACAATTGAAAATCTAGACATCTTTTTTGAATTTAAGTACTCTTACACAGTATTACAAGGTTAATTAATTATAATTTCACATTTCTTACATACTAATGCAACACAAACCAGCATGATTGCGGCCATCGTGGATGCGTTCCGGAGGACGGCTGACCACCACAAATTTGAGAAAGCCTTGAGTCGCCGCAAGAAGTAAATGGCATCAACAAGCACAAGACCCTTTTATCAATTTTTCTGTTTTATTCCCCTCTTTAATGTTGTTTATGTTCCAAGACACGCATATAGTGCATTGAAGAAAAGGATTGTAATCTCAAGGCTACTTTTTTAAGTAGTTGAGAAGAATGTAGCAAACACAATCTTGAATTTGAAGCTTCATTGCGTCTGAATTCCATTGAGAATTCTTACACTCTCTATTCGAGAATAGAGTCTATTCATTCCCCTATTGAAATCGATCCCAGGCCTCAGATTGAGTCAACATTCTGTAACCACCAGAGAGCGTTACATCAACTGGTATCAGAGTGAGAACCATGCTTCCCCAATGCGCAAACCCACAACCAAACTAATGACAGGGAAATGTCCCAAAAAGGGAAAATCAGGCGCAGTTGCGGGACATGATGGAGCAACTGTTGCAGCAAAATTTCACACCATTAATGAATGACATTTACAGGAGGTTTGATATAGGGATACAGACCGAACTTCCAGAGTTCCATGGTCAATTACAACCAGAGGAGTTTATGGACTGGCTCAACATCGTGGAACAAAGCTTTGAGCTGAAGAAAGTTCTGCTAGCCAAGAAAGTTGTGCTTGTAGCTACCAGGTTGCAAGGACACGTGTTAGCTTGGTGGCACCAACTCAAAGTGACGCGACAACGAATGGAGAAACCAAAAATTTGCACCTGGGAGAAGATGAAGAAGCAAATGTGGAAAAAATTTCTTCCCTTAATTTTCAACGTTTAATGATTCAGCGTTTGCAGGGCCTTCGGTAATGTGTCAAGTCAGTTAATGATTACACCACCGAGTTCTATGCCCTTCTCGCCCGAACAGACCTCATGGAAACAGAGGATCAATTGGTCGCCTGCTACATAAGCGGACTGCGTGCGCAGATCCATGATGCAGTTAATCTGTTTGACGTCATTACTGTGGCAGTCACGTATCAGCGTGCAATCCTCGTTGAAAAGCAGACATGCAGGCCCACTCCAGCAACAAGCTACCCTAGTTTTAGTCCACGCAACACTCCTTGACCCAGGCACTATTGGATGAGCTACCTTTTGCCTCTCAACCGACAACCAGTCGCATAGTCGAGGGTAGCGTATGCTGTTTTGGGTGTGGAGATTTGAGCACAAACAAGCGGACTACAGATGACTCGGCAAGCAGGTCCTCATGGGCGACGCAGAGGATGCTGAACTAGAGTCCCAACCAGTGATTGTGCTCACCAATCCAGTGTTTGATGAAATTCACGAAGAAGTTGAAGAAGGTGATGTTGGTCTTAACCTAGTCCTACGTCGCACCTGCCTTGCCCCAAAAGCTCCATCCAACGACTAGTAGCGTCATGAGTTGGTCCATTGGTCGTTTACTATTGCAGGTCGCATTTGCCAATTCAATAATAGACCAAAGGTTGGGATATTCTTTTAAGCAAGGATGAGTTCGCCTTTAACCATGCTACAAACCACAATCGGGAGTCAGACCCTTTTCAGGTGGTCTAATATCACGTGCCGTGAGGCCCCCTAGAGCTCACCCCAAACCCTGATATGCGCAACCCCCATGGCTCTGCGGGCAAATTTCGTACACATCCTGCAACACATTCATCAAACGGTGCAGAAGAAATTAGAAGCAGCCATTGCTAAGTACAAAAGGGTCACGGACGCCCATCGTCGCCATATCAAGTTCGCTGAAGGCAACTTTGTCTTTGTTGTTCTCACACAGGATCGCTTTCCTGTCGGAGAACACAACAAACTCGCTGCCAACAAGATAGGTCCGGTTGAAATTTTGGATAAAATCAACCCGAATACCTACCACCTCAAGCTGCCTAGCCACATATGCACGACGAACGTCTTCAACGTCAAACATCTCATCCCCTACTAAGACAATCACTCTGATGATTACCCTGCTGAGAATTTGAGGATGAATTCTGTCCCTCAAGGGATGATGATGTAGCATAGACCTGCATGATTGCGGCCATCGTGGATGCATTTTGGAGAAAGGCCAACAACCTCAAATCTGAGAAAGCCTTGAGTCGCCTCAAGAAGTAAATGACATAAGCTTTTATTCATTGTTCTATTTTTATTCCCCTCTTTTTATTGAGTCTAAAATTCTGTTGAGAATTCTTACACTCTCTCTTCGAGAACAGAGTTATCTTCATTCCCCTGTTGAAGTCGATCCCAGGCCTCAGATTGAGCCAACATTCTGTAACCACCAAAGAGTTTTACATCACATGTTGGGTTAATTTTATGTACGCAACCCCTCCCCCCCACTGGCCCACATCACACACAGAGAGACCTTCAAGTCCATAATATGCGAGCTGGTAGACATCATATAAAAGTTTCTAGACAACGACTCACAATTTTTTTTTTGTTGGATCAAGCCTTAGTTTGTGGCAGTATGAGTTAACTTAAAACGACGAGAGAGTTATTTTACAAGAGGCTTAAATACTACTTGCAACAATTTACTAGTATCTTTTGTTCCTGGCAAGTAGAAGCACCTCAAATTCCATAGAAGTTATTTTCCATTTTTTGGTAGGTATTTATTTCTTCATGTTGACTTAATTAGAACGGATCTAATCAACTTAAATCTGAGTACGAACGAATCTGAATACCAACGGATCGTATTCGGTAC
>JAOWBN010234515.1:0-12403 GCA_028565015.1 Pinguicula moranensis
TGAGAGTGGAAACAGAGAGTTTGTGGAGTATTATTGTCAAGTCTAAATATTTCAAAGAGGGTGATCAATGGAGTGACTGGACATAAACTACAATACCAGATAACACTTCAAGATATTGGACGGATATTTGGAAAAATGCCAAGGACCCCTGGTTTAATTCACGTGCAAAAGTTGATATGAAGGAGGGTGATAAAACCATGTTTTGGAAGTTTGATTGGCCAGGAGAATGATGTTTCTCATTTCGTTTTCCAAGTTTATACAAGCTCAGTTTACAGAAGGAGCTTACAGTGCAGGCTATGTCTACTGTGAGCCAAGGTTCTCGTGAATGGAATTTGGAGTTTAGACGTGCATTGAGAAGCCGATAGATAGAGAAGCTGGCTGCTCTTAATGATATCTTACAGACTCAATATCAGTGTAACATGACGGCAAATAACAGGTATTGGAAAGGGACAAAAGATGGCATGTTTACTGTTAAATCTGCCTATGCAGCGTTGCGTGGGAGTACTCATTATGAAGCAGAAGTTGGTGCTGTGATACCTCAAATGTGGGGAAAATTGCTCCTAGGAGAGTGCAAGTCTCAGCTTGGAGACTATTGCAAGATAGACTTCCTACTATCACAAATCTGATTAGCATGGGCGTGAGAATAAATGAAAATATTCAACTATGTGTCATATGCGGATTATGCCCAGAAAATGCAGCCCATCTTTTATTTGAATGCCTAAATGCACGTGAGACTTGGTCTGGTATTTATTTGTGGTTTGGTTTGAGAAAAAACAATGACTTTGTTTTTACAGAGACACTTTGAGGAACACATGAAGCTACGTCTTAATGATTTGGGATTAGAGGTGTGGAAGGCCGTATGGCAAGCGGTAACGTGGGCGTTATGGAAAGAAAGAAATGCGATAAGATTTGATACTGAGACCAGTTCTATATCAACGGTTGAATGGAACATAGAGGCTGTACAATTGGAGATTGGTTAAGGACTCCAGGAGGCTGCTATCAAATTGTGTTAAGGCAAGATACAGACAACTAAAGAGGGAGATCAAAGGTTTGATTTCAAGTTCTGTAACTGGTGGTTCAAGAGTAGTGAAACTGATGCTATGTAAAGTAAATTTGGAGCCATTTGGCTGATAGAATGAAAATTTTAATTATATAAAAAAAATCTCTCAGAATAGCACATTATCCAAAGAGGTGTCAACCCTCAAACATCCAGGTATCACATGACCCCCTCGCACCAAAACAACTACACACTCCTGGTAAGTTGTACACACTAGAAGACAACAAGAAGAAGAAATTAGAATATAGCCGTTGTATTCATGATGACTGAGCCATCTCAGTTAGCTCCTGGGGGTGAACCTCACTCTGGCGACGCAAAATGGGTTACTGTAAGGAATTCCCATCCCAGTAAAAACACAGGGCTCCCAGATTCATCATAGTGCAGGCCCTTATCTGCGTATATAGAGAAAATCCGAGCAGCATCTGTTTCTTACTATGTAACGAACCTCCCTCCATCGTGGCAAAGGGAGGAGATGCGAATAACTTTCTCTCTGTTTGGCCAGGTGACCGACGTGCGCAGTTCAAAACAGAAAACGGCAATGGGTGAGCGCTTTGGTTTTGTTTGATTTGCAAAGAACTCAGTCAGCCCAAACATGTTAGAGAAGTTGAATGTCATCTGGGTCGGCTCTCACTTGAGGGTAAGTGAAGCGCGACCTCAGGTAGCTGATACAGTTCATTGGGGGACAAAGACATAGGACATCAGCTTGGACAACCATATGAAGGACCATTAGCTAGGTGTAACAATCCTCCCGGATCCAGCCGATGGGGGTTGTGGGAATAAGAAGGAGAAAAGAGGAAGAAACCAAAGGTTGAAGAAGAAAACCTCATCCAGTCGTGCAGAAAGTGGCTAGATTAGTTGAAGTAGGATAACATAGTCATTTCCCTTAATTCAGTTATTGTCGGGTTTAGTTATTAAGGAGTCAAGTTATAAATTAGTGAAGTGTGGCAGTTGTATGTGTAGTCATGGGCAATGTCGTGTTGTTAGTTTCTTTGGGTCAGTTGGGTGAACGTTTAGAGTCATGGTCCATATCGTGGTTAGAGTAGTTACGTTTCATTTTTTAAATAGAGTCCGGAAGAATGTAATCGGTATGCGATGAGATTAATAGCTTTTCTTCCCCAAAAATCTTCTCCTCCCCTGTCTTTACTCTGTTCTTCCTCGCAACCTTCTTCAATGTTCAGTAACAATCCTTCAGGGTTGTTACAAGTGGTATCAGAGCGCTACGATCCATCATACTCCTTCACCATGACGAGAAATCAACACCCTCATACCTGTGCACCACCCCATGATCGAAATCAACCTCAGCCACCTCCCATTCCACCAACTGACCAGGCTCCAAATTCTGATGCTCTTATGGGAAAAAGACCAGAGTCATCCTCAATCCACGTTTCATCTTGGCAAATTCCTTCCTCACTTCCGGCCACTGCAACACACTTGGACAAGCCAACACATGTTGCTGTCCTCTCTAGCAATCCGTCAGACCCACATATACCTTCTGATAAATAACCTTGTTCCCAATTAAGAGACATTCCGCCGACTTTGATGGAGAGAATTACAGAGGCAGTGCAGTCCGCAATATCTATCCAAAGTGCTGAAACTCAGAAGAAACTTGATGAATTCGAACACCAAATGTTCACCTTCCAACAGGAGATTCGACATCAATTGTGCCAACGGGATACTCAATTAACGACTGCCCAACTCAAGTCATCTTGCTTCCATCTAGTCCAGGATGCGATTTCAAGACAAAACCACCGCCTTCACCATTTTTATCAAGAGACAGATTCCGATGATCGACGCCTGCGAACCACCGCCCCTATAGTCTTCCCCGAATTCAATGGTACGAATCCTCGCTTTTGGATTGAACAATGCCAGGAAATTTTTTCTGTATATTCAGGGATCTCTCCAACGGAACGTGTGTACCTTGCAAAAGTTCACCTCGAAGGACCGGCTGATAATTGGTTTAGAAGTTTGATTTGTAAGCCGACAACTTGGGATTCCTTCACTACCTCTGTATTGGTTCGATTCGATACCGAAGGTACATATGCTAGATAATTTTTTGTGTCTAAAACAGAAGACCAATGAATCCTTGCAGGAATTTTTTACGAGATTTGATGCCATGTCAAACTCTGTTAAAATTCTTGACCTTGGTTTTGATGAGTTGTTCTACACCGAACACCTTGTGAATTGTTTGAAACCTTACATATCCACTGTTGTTCAAGCTCAACAACCTTCCACCGCCATGGCAGCTATAACCATCTCTCTTGCACTCGAATAAGCTATTCCGGAATCTCGCTCGCAGTCTCCTCAACATACAGAACTGAAAACCAGCACATCCACTCAACCAACCCACTATTTCCAACCAACCATCTCAATATTTCACCAAACTTTATTCCATGCCAGGTGAATATGTTGCAGAGAATACCCAGCCCTTTTCTGAAACTTCAAGAGATGAGCAGAATACTCCAAAGAAGGCCCCTTATCCCATTGTAGGCACTCTGTCGTTTCCTGCTACCTTCGGCCAACCGGATCTCACTACTTATGAAATCATGGGTTCTTATAAAGGAACACTCTTCACATTTTAATTGATAATGGAAGTTTGCATTGTTTTGTGGATCAAAACTTTTGCAGACGTCTGAACTGTCCTATCCAGGATGATGCTCCATTGCAGATTGAGGTCGCTGACAGGGTTAGACAGATTAGTTCAATTCAATGTCCTAACTTTGTATGGACTATGCAAGGTACGTTTTTTTTCCTGTAATCCTAGACTTTTTCGACTTCATGACTACGATCTAATCCTTGGTGGCGATTGGTTAAAATTACATGGTCCCATTCGTTATGATTATGAGAGCATGATTATCACCCTCGACAAGGCGGTAGATAGATTTCAAGTTCAAGCTATTCGTGATATGTCTGAACATCCATTATTATCAGAAGAACAAATGATAAAAATGTTTCTAGGGAAACTCTCTATCACCGTGATAAACTTGGCCATCATCAACCTTGAAATCTCTTCGCGAAATTCTCGGATTTTCGAGTTACTATCGCTCCTTCATCCAAAACTACAGATCTATCAATGCCCTCCTCACCTCGCTGAAAAGGAAAGTTGCATTCCAGAATACTGCTGTTACTGAAAGAGTTGGGCTAATCTGGAACACGGCCATAGTTTCGGCCCCCTCTCTGTCTATGATCGATTCCCAACAATTATTTCTCTAGGGAGCTACTGCCAATTACCATAAGGTTGATGCAAGGGATTGGCCTATTCCTCTTTTACCAACAATGCAAAGGGCCTTGATCAGAGAGTTTTATCTTGGCAAGGAGCAATTGCCAATGTTACTGAAACACATCGCGACATTGACTCATCAGCTGGAAGAATGTGTTGATACACGCAGAGGGCACCACCAATGTATGATGGTAGATGAAGTTGACTTTGACCTCCATTCCCCCATGGGAAGACTTAAACACCGTAAAGTTCCATCTGGCTCACCAACCCCTCAACCTCCAACTGGTGATGTCCAGATTCATTCCTTGGCTAGTTTGAATTATCACGGTGCATCAGTTACACATGGGCTCACTACCCAAGTCCATCGTAATCAATATGTCCGCATCATTGAACACGCTTATGAGGAAACATATAATGTTTTCCAATACCCTATTCCGGATACCTATCCTTGGGGATAAGGATTTCAAAATGGGGAGGGTATTGTAACAATCCTCCTGGATCCAGCTGATGGGGTTTGTGGGAATAAGAAGGAGAAAAGAGGAAGAAACCAAAGGTTGAAGAAGAAAACCTCTTCTAGCCGTGCAGAAAGTGGCTAGATTAGTTGAAGTAGGATAACATAGTCATTTCCCTTAATTCAGTTATTGTCGGGTTTAGTTATTAAGATCGAATCGAGTTATAAATTAGTGAAGTGTGGCAGTTGTACGTGTAGTCATGGGCAATGTCGTGTTGTTAGTCTCTTTGGGTCAGTTGAGTGAACGTTTAGAGCCATGGTCCATATTGTGGTTAGAGTAGTTACGTTTCATTTTCTTTAAATAGAGTCCGGAAGAATGTAATCGGTATGCGATGAATGAGATTAATAGCTTTTCTTCCCCAAAATCTTCTCCTCCCCTGTCTTTACTCTGTTCTTCCTTGCAACCTTCTTCAATGTTCAGTAACAATCCTTCAGGGTTGTTACACCAGTTAGTGCGATTCTCTCCATCCCCTTCAAGCCAAACCCAAGTGCAACACATTGGCTAGAGTTGTGCCTTGTTGGAGTTCCGGCTCCAACACTAGACCTAAATGCGCTGAGCACAAAGCTAAATGCGGTAGGATTTTTGGGTAGTTTTGCGGCAAGATTGGAAGGAAGGGAAGTGTTAGTGCGGCTTCAAAACACTGAAAACCAACGACTAATGAACGATTTGAGCATGACTGAGAAGATAGGTCTCTGTGAGCTCCGACTATGGTTTTTGGTGAATGGGTAGCTTGCGCGATCGGCTTGGGTGCGGATCTGGAGAACACCCTTATGCTGCTGGTATAAGGAGTTCTTTGAGGGGTTACCCTCTCTCTACAAGCTATGATCCTTCTAGTGAAACTGATACCACTGTGATCGCCAGAGTCAAAGCATTAATACCCACTAATTTGAGCATTGTCATCCCAGAGGGTACTTATGCTCATGTCGCACCACGATCGGGATTCCACACGCCGTGGGTGAACGACGGATGCCACTCATCTTTCGGCTGTAGCCTCTTTACAGGCACCACGAGCGACCTCTTCTCTGGCACGAGATGGCACCACGACCCCTGGTATCTTGAGTAACCCTATTCACCACAAATTGCTTGTGGTAGAACTGGTTCTTCTTCTCTAGTCATTAAATCAAATAGTCGTGCCAGTTCATTTTCCCCCGAGATTGGTCTCCCTTCCTTGAGCACATGTTGTTTCATCTGATTCTGTGGGTTGAAGCTTCTCCATACACAAAGAGTCTCGCCATTGAGGGTCCAACAGAGGAGGAGAAAGAAAGTTTCAAACTCCAGTCTCAACAAAAGAACCAAATGGAGGCGGACGACGACGGAATTTTAGGGAAGAATTTGGACTGGAGGAGATGCAAGAAGGTCTTTTCTGTTGTTGAGCCGATCAAATCCTTTTTTGTTGTTGGGCTGATCAATTTTTCTTTCGTTGTTGGGCCGATCAAATTCTCTTCTGATGTTGGGCCGATCAAATTCTTTTTTATTATTGGGCCGATCACATTCCATGAAATAATTCTGTATTGAGCCTTTTCTAGATAATTACTGTTGAGCCATCACTGCACCTTGGGCCTTATTTATTTTCTAAAAAAAAAATCCGCTTAAGTTATTTATTCATTTAAGTTATCCTTCAATGGTCAATCTATACCACTCCTTGATGGCGAAGCCGTGATGTGGCATGGGGCATTTTTTCCTATCCCCATTTTTCTTCTCTATTCCGCCCCTCTCTCTCCTGGCTTAACCATCATCTTCTTTCCCTTTCCTCCATGTCCCATTAATTTAATTTTTTGCTTTTTCAGTCTTTACGTTATATTTGTTTTTATTCTTCGATCCAAGCTTCACGTGGTCTTCACTCTCATGCTTAGCTTGGGGGTGTTGACCAAGAGACACAAGCAGACAAACAATAAGATTGTGTACCAGAAAGAAATCCTATTAGCACAGGACATTACCCAAATGGCGCCAACCCCTATATGTCTCTGGCATCACATGGCACCCTTGCACCAAAACAACTACACACTCATTGTACCTACAGACACTAGAAGAAAACAACAAGAAGAAATTAAAATATAGCCCTTGCATTTTTATTTTATAAGTTAGATTAGAAACTGTTGTAAATTTCATCTTTTCATTTCCTTAATCAATGAAACTATATTTTCTCCTTAACTTTCATAACCTAGCTTGAATTCAAACTTGATTGTCATTTATCCTTTGACTCATAGTTGATAAATTGACGTTAATACATTATGAATAATTAATACATTTATCTCATAGAGCTTACTGTGTACTTGCAAATACTTTCAAACACAACACTATTCAATAATTTCCATATTAGAAATTCTATCGTGGGGAATGGTGTGATGCTATTAGGAATGGTAATGGGGCGGGGTGCGGCGGGGCTTTGTAGACCTACCCCAAATATCCCTTCCCACTCCGTCCGTCTCTTTTGTTAAATTTAGTAGACCCAGCCCAACAGTAAATGGCCCCGGGCCCGGACCCAGCCCAACAGTAAATAGGCCCGGGTCCTGGGTGCGACTGCACATATGGGCTAACTTATAAGAGATTGTGGGCTTACAATCAATCACCTTGATACTAAGGTTTTTATGAGAGTAGCCCACATTCAATTGTAAGTTGGCCCATATGCGCACTCGCACCCAGGGCCCGAGCCTGTTTACTGTTGGACCGGGTCTACTAAATTTAACATGGTATCAGAGCCGATATGGCTTAACAGCCTAGTAAAGATCCAAAGGGCCTATGTGATCCACAAATTCACAAGCCCAGCCATATGCAATGGAGCTCTGAGGTCAAAGTTTAGCCCAACCATATGCAATGGAGTTCTGAGGACAAAGTGTTAATTGTGGGATACACATGTCTCAATAGAGCTTGCCTAGTTGGACTTGAAGGGGAGTGTTAGAATATATCTCACACGGGTTATGGATAGAAATATGAACTAACTTATAAGAGAATGTGGGTTTACAATCAATCACCTTGATATTAAGGTTTTTATGATAGTAGCCCACATTCAATTGTAAGTTGGCCCATATGCGCACTCGTACCTAGGGCCCATGCCTGTTTACTGTTGGGCTGGGTCCGGGCCTGGGCCCATTTACTATTGGGTTAGGTCTACTAAAGTTAACACTTGGTTCGTTACTTTGGGGCGGTGAAAGTCCCAACCTCGCTTTGATACCATGACAAGATTAAATGTGAACCACTCCCTAAAACCTTAGTCCTAAGGTATTCAGTTTGTAGTTTACATTTCTATTTAAGCACTTGGTTTCTTTCTTACTTATTTTGTGCGGGATACCAACATCCTCGATGACTCTCAACCCTGCCATGTGTTCCATGGTGATGCCCCCGCCGCCGTCATGCAATCCTCCATCTGCGTCGCCCTGTGCGATCCTCCATCCCCGCTGCCTCCCTGTAGTCCTCCGTCCCTACCGCCTCCAATGGGTCCCATCGTCTGTCCCGGCTAGTCCTCGTGTGGACCACTGCCTAGCCACCCCTGCACGGTGTACTGTCCTCGACACCCATGCGCGGCTTCCCGTTGTTCTACGTCGCCTAGATCTGGCTACCCCGGTAATTCCAGATCTGCATGCGCCACTGCCGCTTTGCCCACACACTGTGACGTCAGCCATGCGTCATCTTTGGAATCGACACGACGACAGTTGTTGTGTTGCTAGAGGCAATTCGCAGCGCTGGAGGAACGTGTTCCTCGAGACACCAAAAAACAGACTTAATTTTGGGTTTGTATTTTGTAATATGTAATTGGAAAAAATTGTTTGGGCCTTTAGGGACCAAATCTGAAATTTCAGATAGTCTGGTTCTTTGCCGAATGGGCCTCCAGTTGGATTTTTTTCTGTAATATGAGCCATTTGACCATTTTAATCCAAACTTTTACCTATAAAAAAAAAAGTCCCTCCAATTGTGATGTGCATTTTTATCTTGTTCAACCTTTGGTTATTTCTTAATTGGCCCGTTCCCTACTATGGTGCAATTGGCCAAGAGAGATCGAGTCTTGTAGATACATTTCGGGGTTAGGATGAGGAGTTTTTTAGATGAAGATTATTTCATATAATGTTAGGGATTTGGGTATAAAGTATAGAAGGGGGTGATGAGAGAGCTAGTAAGCTAAGACCAGATTTACTATTCATACTGGAGACCGAAGGAAAGTTTGGATTTTATGTTTGTGGCGAGCTTATGGGGTCATATGATTATGTTATGTTGTCGTTGATCAATCTTTGGTGCCCAGTTGACATGCTTCATTAGCAATGCCTTTCTACTTGGACTTGACAGTGATTGTATCTTTATCTTCCATCTTAGTACTTCGAACTGGGAGGTAATCATCATAAGTTGAGATTCCTTCACTGTCTTTGTTCCTTCATGAAAGTTTGGAAAAAACTTTCAGGCTTCCTTGGCCACAATGCATAAAGATATAAGTTTGAACTGATCCTCGGTCAGTGCAATAAATAGAGAGTTTAAAGCCTTAAAGTTCCCCATTTCACATCTAAGTTCAGCATCACTCCATTCTTCCTCCGGTTTTTCCTTATCAGTTTCTTCCTCGTCCTTATCAAGTACCTTCGGGGGACTCCGTTTCGAAATTGCTAGCCAATCCCGTTCATCCTCGAATTTGATGAAAGCATGCATGCGCGCTTTCCATTAACCATAGTTGTTTTCTTACAACAACAGGGGGACATAAGATTAACATTCTCTCTTTCATGGTAGATATGTTGAGTTCTGTATGAATCTCGTTCACTTTCAGAATAAAGACTTCTTGACGAACTTTGCTCTTATACCAATTGAAAAGTCAATGATTGCCTACAGATTCGTTGTTACGGATTTTATAACATATTAAGTAACTGACATAACTAAAAAGGAATAATAAAGACAAAAGACATCAAGAGTGATTACGCAGTTATGTTCCAACTACCTACTCTACGGGACTTCGCCTAGTATAAGATATTTTACTATTAGTTTTTATAGATTATACAAACCCTCACAATTCACTCCCCCTCAATGATAAAAGAATTATTTTCTCTCAAGTATAATCTTACACAAACGTTCTACCTCAAACCTTTTACAATAGTAAATAACCCGACTAGATTCTTGTTGAACAATTGTCAAGTTGCAAGTTCATGTGATTCATACCTCACCCTACTTAGTCAATCTTCACTCTCTAACATGGTTGCAAACCCTCCTTTGAAGTACTCGATCACACCTAATAAGAACTCCCTTAAGACGCTCAACTCACGTATGGAACTTTTTCTTTGGATCAATGGGTGTGACTCAAATCCTACATGTCTTAATATTTATACAAGTTGAATCCTTTCACAAAGACAAGTCTTGCAAGTTATCCAAACCCGTTCCAAAGACTTTCCTTCTCCTGAAAATATCCTATTTGACCCTTGACCACATGTAAATCGTAGACCAACTAGTATTATTTGACGCCCATCTTGTCCTAAGTCATTGTCTCTTATATTTATTTTATTTCCCAATTTGCAAAACTTCCTCCTTGCATGGATTCTGTAAATTCTTTGATCGTATGTGCTCATATGTCGACGCATGTGTCCCGATATTGTCTCACCCAAAGTCCGACAAGATTGTTACTTCCAAGTTTCATATGTCAGTGCATGTTTTCCAACATTGTCACATCCTAAGTCCCGACAAAGTCGCTTCAACCAAGTTATCCAAATTTGTTGGTCTAGTTTTGTCATCACACCGAATGATACATAATGTTGGATTAATTAATTAATGTGTTTAATTAATTAAACCTAAACCCCACTTAACCACAGGCCCGTCTAACTACACAGTTGAATCTCTATATAAAGGTTACATGCCTACAGAGATTAACAACACAACTCTCATGCGTTGAGAAACCAGAAACAATAAGTTTTCTTTCAGCTTGTTCCTAATCACCATCGGGGAGGAGATTTGGTTCGTGGATATCAAAGGAACTTTTATAGCCCCTTCAAAGTGATCAACTCAGTCCGGGAGACTACGATCCAGATATGCTTCCGCATTAATCAGGTATCAAATATATGTTTGTATTTAAATTCGTTCTTCTGTTTTAGAAATGTTCTAATTACGATCCACAGTGGTATCGGAGCCGATCCCGGATCTGATTTAATTCGTTGTAATTTATTCGTTAAATTTCGTAATTAATTTGATTCGTTCATTTTAATCAATTCCTAATCCGTTGTTTTTTTTCTCGTTATTTTTTTCCGATCGAAACTGCGAGACCTCACCACCACCACCGGAGCAAAAGTTGCGGCAACGCACGACGGCGCGTGGCTGTCACGCGCGCATGACTCAGCAGATCTGGCCAATAGTGCGTGTCTACGCGTCCGTTGCACCACCATGCCAGAACCGCGCGTTCGTCGCGCCTGTGCCGCGCGTTCGTCGCGCCGCCATCGTAAACCGTCGCCAGCCTCCATCAGACAAGATCGCGGGCGGCGCATGCAGTCCACGTGCCACCATCACGGCGCACAACGGCACGTGAGCCACGGGACGAACCCATTTTTCGGCAAAGACTCCGGATCTGGCCACGACATGACGGAAAACGCCGCCCGGGGCAGCGAGTGTGCATCACCCGCCGCCGACCGAGCCCGTTTTTTGTCCGAAAATCCAATTTTCATGGCGGAAAACGGCGTTTTCGACCGCCTCGGACTAGAGATGCCATCAAACGAACCCTCCCGCGGCTACCTTCATCACTTGGACGGCAAAACCACTACGACGGCAAGACGGTGACGCAAAATCGGGCGAAAATCGGCGGAATCGGGCAAAATCGCAGAATCGAGTCTAGATCGGAAACAAATCGTGGAAAAAGCAAACAAATCGCAAAAGATCCACGATTTCGCAAGGTAACCCGCCGGATTTTCCGGTGGGTAGCACAGGCGGGACGGCGAAGTTAGTTCTTCGCCGTTCGAATTAGGGTTTCGACAAAACCTAATTCGATGCCCATGCCTATATATTTATTTTATTTTATTTTTATTAAAAAAACTAGCGGACCAGTTCTCGATTTGGGCTAATTACACAGCCCAAATCGAGAACCCAGGTGGGATATGGGCTTGAAAAGGCCCATTCCCACTAGTTTTCCTATATGGGCCGCCTTCGAGGCCCATTTCACTACATTGGGCCGAAATTTTCGAAAATTTCAAATTTTAAAATATTTTCTATATGTTTTAAATGCCCAATAATTTATTTATCTATTAAATAATTATAGAATGCATGAATTAAGAATTAATTTTAATTTGCTCAGTGCTTTTAAATATTTAATTTCTAGTATGCATGATTAAAATTTAATTTATTATGCTTTCTGCAATTAATTTAAATTCTTATTATTTCCTAGAAATGCATGATTAAATTTAAATTAAATTCCATGCTAAGTGCAATTTTAATTTAAAGCATGCTTACATATGACTTAGAAATTAAAATGATATGTGCAAAATTATTTAATTTCCGAGCATGTCTATGTGGCCTAAGAAAATAATTTTATTAGAAAATTTGTTTCAAATCTAATAAAATTAATACACACTTAATTATTAACTATATATTAGTAATTGAAATGTGATAGTCATGATATCCAGTTTGGTGAAGAATGTGTACTGGTTATGACCTATAAGCCGAGATGCTGGT
>JAOWBN010234526.1:0-12403 GCA_028565015.1 Pinguicula moranensis
ACGATTCATGCTGGAAGTTATGGAATATCAAGATGATACTTTTGTCCATCTCATCTTGGATGAGATTATTAATATCCATGTGCCCCTTGATGCAATGATAATTGTTACGCATGCATTTATGATTATAGGATAATCACATATTAACAATTATGTACTGAAGGTCAAGAAAGTAATTAATTGTCAAGAATGACACATTTCTACGCTTGACATTAATTATTGGATATTAAGTGATGAAAGAATTAATACTAAGTGGAATTAAAGGATCATGATTTATATATATTAGATCGGATCATAATGCATTGCTAGATGCTGATTATGATTTATAAATTAATGAGATTAATTTAGTATCGATTTAGATATAGATCCTATTGGGTTACTCTATCTGGCGAACTGAAGAATTAAGATTTAATTATGTAGGACATAATTGATGAATTTCACGGACGAGAGCTAATAGGGTTTCGGTGGGACTTGAACTCAATTAAATTGCAAAATAATGTAATTGGGCTTAATGGGATTAAATTCAAGTGGTTATTTTGCAATTGGGCTCGAATAAAATTCGAGGCCAATTACTTAACTCTCATTTGGACTTTGAGACCAAATGAGACAATTGAAATTCTCGTCAAGTTAGTCGGTCGACTAAGAGAAACACACGAGATGCAAACTTTCATCTTCATCAAGAAACTCTCGACCGACCAAACGAATCCTTGGAGAAAATACCTGCGCCGTCATGAGACGCCGTCGCCGGTGAAAATGTGGTCTAACAGCCACCTTCAGTCTATCAAGGGAGTGCTTCGAGTAGAGAACTTCTCTTTGGGGTTTCCTTGATCTCCGCATACGAATTTTCGTTTGGAACACACGGGATTCATACGGGTTGTCTCAATTCAGTCGACTACGAGGTAAGTTTGGCTAATCCTTGACCATGAGCATGAATTTAACGTGTATTTGGGCTAGGGGTGGCCAAACGGTTTATCGGGATTTGGGTTTCCTGAATCCCGATAGCCATTTTCCCGATTACCCAAAATAAGTCGGGTAATCAGGAATCGGGATGGGTTCAGGTTTAGGGTAATCGGGAAATTGAGAAATTGGGAAATCGGGTAACGGGTATTTGAGATTTTTTTTAACGTTATTATTTTTGGCTATTTTTCGAACCCGTCCCGTCCTGATACACATTTTTTTGATTTTTTTGGAAATTTGGGTTTTTGGGATGGGATCGAAACGTAAATCCGGTCCCATTTCTTATCGGGTCGGGATTGGGTATTGCCAATACCCGTCCCGAAAACCCGTTTGGTCACCCCTAATTTTGGCTCGATTTCGTGTTTGGTTCGAATGTGAACACATTCGAAATTTTTTGAAATCGACCCTTGTGTCCTACAGAAAGTGTATATAAACTAAATTAAAAATCTTATATAATAAGTTCATAATTTATGAATTATATATATTTATATATAAAAATTAGATTGTTAGTTCATAATTTATAAATTTATTATAAAAAAATGGGGGGGGGGGGCTTGAACTTAATTATAAATGAATTGGTATTTATGTATATATACATAAATGAATCAAAATTCACATAGTTCTTTTACCTTAATTAAATGTTGGATCAATCCAAATCAATTGGACTAGTGGTGCTTGCCGTCTCAGTTTCCCATATGTCGAATGGGTCTTCTTATTCTTGGTTTTATTGATATTTTTGTGCTACATTTTTCACTGTTATTAAATCATCCAAGCATATTTGATATTCCAAGCTAGACGGTGCATGTCAGCCTAACGGATGGTGTGCGCCCTCGATTATCAGGGCTTGCCTAGAGGTCGAGGGATCGAACTCCCAGTGGGCCCGAAGGATACCAAGATAGGGATCCACAGTTAGTGGAGTGTCAGCCGTCGGGGGACCCCCTAACCAAATTACGGGCGGCACTGATCTGCTGATTACCTATCAAAAAAAATATTCCAAGCTAATCGGATGCATTGATGCACGACGGTCGTCTTAAATGTATACTCCCTTACTAAATGTACACTCTACGGTAACTGTTGAAATTGGACATGCTAAAACCTCTCTGCCATTGCTGATAACACCCAAAACATTTTTGTGTTTTGCTCCTCCACCAACCAAGAATATCAAAATTTCAATCGAATGATTCATCATATTGACATGTCTGAGCAGATTCAAAAGTATTGGCCAGATAACCCATGCTATTATGTTGTTCTCCGACTACGTTCTTCATGAGAGAACGAAGCATATTGAAGTTGATATTCACTTCATTCGTGATAAAGTTCAATCAATAATCCATTGCAAATTGAGCTGAAAGAATAATTATTGACAATACTTTTAGTTTTGTGCTTATAATAGATTAGATCAAAATGATTATATTAAATTCCAGTATTTGTATTGGTGAAGTTGTTGAAACTCGATATTTCAAATGATGCAATGCATCTTGGGTCACAATGAAAATAACATCTTTGAATAATTATAAAGGTAAGGCTGAGTACACCAAACCCTAACTTAGTTGGGAATATACTGGGTATGTTGTGTTGTGCTTTTTTCATTCACTTCATTCATGAGAAAGTTCAATCAATAATCATCTCTCCAAAGTTTGTCATCTCACGAGATCAGACATTTGATATGTTCACCAAGTCATTGGCCTAGAACTCTTGCAGTTGTCCATTTACAAGTTCGAGCTCGTTGATATCTTTGACCCAACATGAGGGGAGTGTTTGAAGATTGGCCTAAGCCCATATTCTAAAATAGTTTTTATAGTTTTATTTATTTCCAAAATTATCATTGTACTTTCATAGGTTTATAATATAGTTTATAAGTTTATATAAGTTTGTAATTTATAGTTCATCTTCTTAGCTTATGTTTATAAGTTTGTATATTTTTATAAGTTTATAGTATAATTTATAGTTCATATATTAAGTTTATAAGCTTATATACGTTTGTAGTTTATAATTCATATCTTAGAGTTTAGGTTAGGGTTTATGGTTTAGGAGATTTTAGGGTGTAGGATCTCTTAAAACGGGCATAAACATGGTAAAATGGTTTAAACGGGTTAAAAAAATTAATTTAATCCTTTTCAAACATGTGCAGGAAGGGTTTAAACGGGTTCAAATAGTTTAATTTATTATTTTAAAAAAAAACGTGCGAATACGGTTTAGGTCCGTTTCAAAATGGGCGAAAATGGTTTAGGCCCATTTTTTAAACGAATTGGTTCGACTTATGGGGCTTAGGACAGTTTTTTATGTGCGGTTAGGTTTGGCCAGGATTGCCCGTATGTCGAAGTCGAGAAGGGAGAGTCATTAATCGACTTTTTGCACTGCCACCAAACCAAGTGTCACATAGTTCTTGGGTAAACCACTTAGATGAACACCTCAAAAGGGCCTCGGTTCAACAGTTACACTCGAGAGGAAGTACCCCGCCAAAGAAATCTCTTACCACCCGATGCGAACGTTTTTACTAGGTGATTCGTGAGGGAAGCTTCAGCAAGAAACTGAAAGAAGAATATCGGAAAAGGCCCATGGCCAACACCTGCACCTGTCAAAATTGTCGTAAAGGTACATTTTGAAGAAAAGGAAATACCGAATGTTTTTCCGAAAATATGCGCCTTTGGTGATTGCAGCAGTCATCGAAAGGCTCGACGTGAGAAGGATCTTTCCCATGGAACAGCGTGATTCTGCAATTCAGCCGATTCTTCACCTCTTCCAAATAACCTTCCATGCCCGTGGTACCACAGATAATGTTGTGAAAAGTGTACCAAGCTGCATTGTGGGTATGCGTGAAGAAACTCTCAATCAAGTATGTTCTCGTCCTGCAAAGTTTGTTTCAATCAACAATAACGACATGATACTATATTTTGCTCACTAAATAATTCCAAACTAGTGAGCAATACATTCTTTTTTCTCTCTCCTCAATCTTTTCTCTGACTTCTCTCCTCAGATCTTCACTGCACACACTACACTTACCTTGTCAACGACCCTCATAATGTGCGACGCGGTGGCCGCTCCGGCCCCGCTTCTGCCTGTCCCTTTAGACCAGCCGGCGCTGCCAGAGGGTGCCGGAGAAGAAGGAGACTGGGTACGGGTTGGGGGAAAAAGCCCCAATTTCACAAAGGGGAGTCCTTAAAAGCAACAAGCACAGTGAGAAACAACAAGAAAAAATGGGTGGATCTAGACACCCTTCGCCAACAGGGGGTTTCTTTTTACTTCACTAATTTTCCTGTTTCCTGGAAGGAATCCGAAATGATTGACATTTTTGGTGCATTTGACACAGTGTCAAAAATCACGCTTCCTCAGCGATTAGATCGACTTGGCAACAGGTTCAATTTTGTTAAATTCAAAATCGTGGAGAACATTGGCAGCACGATGAGATCCATGAATTCGGTAAAGGTAGGAAATCTCACACTGAAGGCTAATGTGGTCAGAGATAAAAAAATTCACCAGTAATTCTGGGGCTGCCAAGACAAAGCCTAAAATAAGACTAGTTGCTGGTAAATCTCGGGAGGTCATACAGATCACCTTTTCACCATTTAAGGAGGAAGTTCAATGGTTGGAATTAATCCTGGTGGCCAATTCTTCGACAACGTCTAAGGCAGATTTACTCCAAGAGATCCGGGACAATAAGGGATTTAAAGACGCCAAGGTATCATGGCTTCCGAGCGCTCAAGTTCTGATAGAGTTAAGCTCTTCATCTGAAGTAGAAGAATTTCTCAGACAACAACAAGATTGGGAAATAGTGGGTCTGACCCAAATCCGGCGATGGTCTCCCCTTGCGGCATCGCACCCAAATGATAAATGGATGAAACTATCTGGCATCCCAGTTCATTGTTGGAACAATCGGTTTTTTAAGGAAATCACGAGCCACATCGGTGAGCTCATTCAGGTGGATAACGGCGATGATGATTTTGATATTGCCCGAATCCTAATTAGGAAGAAGAATCGAGCAAAAATCCCACCTTGGTTCAATCTTACTATTGATGAGATTACTTATCCAATACAAGTTAGTGAAGAACCTTATCAATGGAAAAAGAGGCCAACCTCTGTTTCTACTTCAGTGCTGAATGTCGGAAGCTGGCCGGCGCTGGCTACTACTTCGGTGAATATCCCGATAATGGCTACTTCTCTCCTCACAACTCCTGAGAAAGTAGTCAAACTCCCCGATCGAGACGGTCAGGACCAAGGTTGCCCATCCACACACGAGCCAACGGTCACGGATGATATAATACAGTCTTCCTTGGAGATTGTGCCTGGGTTTGTGGTTGCTGTGGATACATCCTCTGTAGAAGGAGTTAATAGTAAGACCTTTCCCGTTGAAGGCCAGAAAACCCTTCTTGCTCTCACTATCAAAAAAATGTGACCTGTAGTCCTAGCGGCGTTTCCATTGTCAGGGACAATAGTCTGGAAAATATATTCCCTGCGGTAAGTCCTGGTGACTCGAGGATAGAGCAGCCTGATTCTGAAAGGGACACATATCCAGAAAATATTCAGGAGGCAAATATCTCTCAGTTGGATATTGAAGAAATACAACCGGAGCAAGAGGCCACCATAGAAGGCCAAGGGATGGGTCTGAGCGCACAAGGACTATCACCTGAGAGAATTAAGTCTGAAGGGGAGGATAGGGCCAAAATCAGAGGAAAATCTAAATTGTATGATTAAGAGCCAATACTCATCCCCAAATCTCAACAGAGAAGATCCGGTATAACTTCGGTCCGTCGTAAGATCCTGGACCTATATACAGCATCCTGATGCTCAAGTCGCCGGGGACACCAGAGTCAAAGGTTAGTATAACCAATTTCACAATCTGTTTTCCTAACTTATAAAATTTTGTTTTGGAACAGTAGAGGCCTAAAAAAGTCAAGAAGATATCTCGCTCAATGGACTTCACATTCTGCAATTCCCCTGCTTGCCATAGCTGAACCATTTCTCCCAGAAAGAACGATGAGCAGGTTGGCTCAAGCAGTGGGCCTCCCCCACTTCACCTCTAACGAAAGCGCACAGGGGAAACTATGGATATTTTAGGATTTAGCAGGAGCTTTCCAAGTTGTCAGTATGAGTGATCAAGCCATCACAGGTATCTGGTCTCATGAAAGCAATATTATGGTCGTCACTTTCGTATATGGCAAATGCTCTTACATCCGCAGGAGGGAATTATGGCTATATTTACGAAATACTAACCCGCCTAATCAGCCATGGGTTGTTGTTGGTGACTTCAACGTGATTCGATCTAATGTGGAGAGGAGAGGAGGGGCTGTTCGGCCATCCCTCCCAATGTTAGAATTTAACAGTTGCCTTAATGACTGTTCTCTATTGGATCTCAAGTGTAATGGCCGGAGCCTTTCATGGTGTAATTGTCATTCAGGCCCAAACCGCTCATGGGCTAAACTTGACAGAATTTTTGTGAATTCAGAATATCTAGACATGCAGGCGCGTAGCAGCTATTCTCTTCTTAGCCGAAAGTCATCAGATCATTCCCCTGTTACTTTGAAATTTGAAGACCCTATATCCCCTTATGGCATCAGACACTTCAAATTCTTGAATATGTGGGGTAGGAGTGACCTCTTCTTACCCTTAGTTGCTGCAGAGTGGAGAAGCATCAGTTGGTTTGTATCGAAAGTTTAAGATTTCATTCGATAATCTTTTTTGTGTTCTGCGTACTTGATTTATAGATTACAAGTTATGGACTTCGTGGAGATCATGGAGGGAGTTGGGATAAGGCGTGATCCCTTTATTTTAGGGATCACAACCTTTTACAAGTTATCCAAAACACTCCCTTCCTTTTTTTACCACTATTCTAACAGTTATCACTTTTAAGGAATATAGAATTAGACAACAACTATAGAACAAACATGATAATTCAGGATGCTTGTGTGAGTCATTTGTCGATCTAGGTTTGGGGTGAATTGGTTGTATATCATTTTGTACTTTTTCCTACTTGTTCAAGTAAAGTGGAATATGTAATTGACAACATGAGGTAATCTAGTGTCTTTGTTTTTGTATATTGGTGTGCTTGTGTGCATTTGTTAGTATTTAGCCATTGGAGAAAATGATATGAAAAGATGAATTCTCCATTGAAGGCTCAATACGATTGTCTACAGCTTGTTCATTGTTTTATAGACATTGCTACAAATCTTGTGTTCTGCTACAGATCTTCTTCTTTGGTGTTGGTGCTTTGTTTGACTTTGTGTTCGGACTGAGGAGATTGCCTTTTGGATGAAACTTTCTGTTTTTGGCTACGTCTCTGTCCTGTTTCTTCTGATGCAGAGTTTAGTCTTGGACTTGTTGGTGCAATGTCTGATGGTATCCTGAAGAGATCGTGCTTCCATCCAAGATTTCCATTTGATTTGGTTTGTATTTCTTCAAGCGTTCTGGATACTTCTCCTTCTTGGGCTGGGCTTGAGTTTTGGTCTGAAGAGATTGGGCCATTTGGGGCATCTATAGAGCTAACAACACCCCACACCCCACCACCCCAAACTGAGGATAGGATTGCAGACCACATGATTTGGAGCGAAAAAATTCAAAGAACTCTCGGGAGAGGCTCTTGGTTAACAGGTCAGCAATCTGAGACGGAGAGGAGACAAAGTGAATAGTGATGGTGCCGGAAAGAACTTGGTCACAGATAAAATGATAGTCGATCTCCACATGCTTGGCGCGTTTGTGAGCAATCGGATTTGTACTAAAAAAATATAGCACTCTTGTTGTCACAGAGAAGAACTGGAGGCCGAGGTAAGGAGATACCAAGACCCGAGAGAAGGTGACGAAGCCATAGTACCTCAGCTGCAGCAGAAGCAAGGGCACGATACTCAGCTTCACAGCTGGAACGGGAAACAGTGGGCTGCTTCTTAGCACTCCAAGATACCAGATTATCATCTAGAAAAATAGCATAGCCAGAGGTAGAGCATCGAGTGTCAGGACACCCAGCCCAATCAGCATCATAGTAGGCAAGCACTGAACCAGGAACTGTAGATGGAGTGAACCGAAGGCCCATAGATAATGTACCACGAACATAGCGGAGAATACGCTTAACAGCAAGAAGATGAAGATTGGTGGGAGCATGCATATACTGACTCACAGAATTGATGGCATAAGTCAAGTCAGGTTGTGTAATAGTGAGGTACTGGAGAGCGCCAACAAGAGAGCGATACATAGTAGGATCAGACAGTGGTTCACATGCAGAGGAAAGATACTAAGAAACGGCCATAGGTGTGGTGACAGGGCGACTGTCAAGGAGTTGTGCTCGGCCTAAAATATCACGGGCATATTTCATCTTACTAAGAAATAGACCATCAGCAAGGGAGGTTGCTTCAATACCCAGAAAGTAAGTAAGAGGACCAAGATCTGTGAGAGCAAATTCAAAATGGAGACGAGAGACAAGACAATCTAGGAGAGAGACACTGGTGCCGGTAACAATGATATCATCAACATATAGGAGGAGATAAATGACAGCGATCCCCCGAGTAAAGATAAATAATGAGGTATCAGCACGACTGCAGAGAAATCCCAATGTCAGAAGGAACGTGCTAAAGCGCTCAAACCAGGCGCGTGGAGCTTGCTTGAGACCATATAACGCCTTCTTGAGGTGACAAACATGATCGGGATGAAGAGGATCAACATAGCCAGGAGGCTGCTCCATGTAAACATCCTCAGTGAGATTACCATTCAAGAATGCATTCTTGACATCTAATTGCCTAAGAGGCCATCGACGAGAAACAGCAATAGAAAGAACAGCACAGACAGTAGAGGCTTTGACAACTGGAGAAAATGTGTCAAAATAATCCAAACCTGGAACTTGACTGAAACCACGAGCAACAAGGCGAGCTTTAAGCCGTTCAACAGTGCCATCAGAAAGATACTTGGTTTGGAAGACCCATTTGGAGCTAACAACATTGCCATGAGAGGGACGAGGTACAAGGTCCCAAGTGTGATTCTGATGAAGAGCAGCGATCTCGACATCCATAGCAGTAATCCAAGCAAGGTGCTTGGCAGCAGACCGAAAACAACGGGGCTCAGTAGAAGCCAATAGAGCAGTGAGAAAACCAGCTGAAACAACATCACAGTAATCGGCAATGATCTTGGGACGAAAGATACCAGCCCGAGCACGTGTAATCATGGGATGAGAGCTCATCTCAGGGAAAAGAGGAGGGGAGGGAGGTGTCTCAGGAGGTAGGGCATCAAGAGAGCTCACAGAGAGTGCAGAGATAGGCTCAGGAGAGGAGGAATCAGGACAGGGCACAAAGGCACTATCTGGGAGGGGTGAGTCGAAGAAGAGGAAGCGATAGACGGAAGAGGGCAGATAGAGCATGGAGAAGGAGAAACAGGGGAAGATGTAGAAGCTGGAGAAAATGTAGGAGACACAGGGGACTCAAGAAAAATGGAGACATCAAAATCAGATAGGGAAGGAAAGGGGAAGAGTGATGGGAAGGAAAGCAACTCTCATCAAACTGAACCTGGCGAGTGATATATATACGAGAGGTGGATGGATCAAGGCATCGAAAACCTTTGTGAGAGGAGCTGTAACCAAGAAACAAGCAAGGGAGACTGCGAGGTGCAAGTTTATGAGGGACATAATCTCTGAGACAGGGAAAAACACGACAACCAAAGGGATGAAAGTGATCATAACGTGGTGCAGAGCCATAAACTAATTCATAAGGAGAGATACCTGATAGGAGCGGTGATGGCAACCGGTTAATGATGTTGGCCGCAGTGCTAAATGCATCAACCCAATGGAGTAAGGGAACATGGAAGTGAAAAAGGAGTGTGGGGCCCATCTCTATAATATGACGATGCTTGCGCTCAGCGCGACCATTTTGAGCAGGTGTATAGGGACAGGAGAGTAAGTGATGAATGCCATGGGTGCGAAAGTATTGTTGAAAGCGATGATTTGTGAATTCAGTGCCACCATCACATTGAAATTTTTGAATGGGGAAAGAGTGTTGTTTTTCAACAAATGCATGAAAATGAAGAAATGTAGCATAAAAGTCCGATTTTTGTTGTAAGGGGTAAAACCATGTGAAACGAGAGTAATCATCAACAAATATGACATAATAACGAAAATCATTCATAGATAATACGAGAGAAGGCCCCCAAAGGTCACAATGTATAAGAGCAAGGGGCCTTGAGGCACGCTTGTCTGTAGGTACAAATGGTAATCTATGACTTATTGCCATTTCACAGGAAGCACAAATATGGGGTTCAAGGGAAGAGGATTTAATCAAAATACGACCCTGTCGACCTAATAGTGTGATAATGGAGGTGGAGGCATGACCTAAGCGAGCATGCCATAAAGCAAAAGGACTGCTAAGATGAGATACCAATAGGGAAGAGACAAAAGCAGGAATGCAACGGTCTAGTACATATAAGCCACCATCACGTCGGCCGGTGTCCACCACCTGTCCCGTGTGACGACTCTGAAAAAACAATGATCAATAAAAGTAATAGCAAGAAAAGAATCGAAAGTTAGTTTACTAATGGATAAAAGATTTTTTGTAAGAGAGGGAACAACAAGAACATCAAATAGATGAAGGTTAGCAGTAGCAACAGAACCAATGCGAGTAATAGGGAGAGTATCACCATTACCAACAACAACAGATGCCTTACCTGCATAGGGCATAGTACGATCACGGATAGCCGGAGCGGGAGTCATGAGCTCAGAAGCACCAGTGTCCATATACCAGTCGGAGACAGAGGACCCACAAAGACTGGCAGCAGAAGGCGGGACAGGGGGCTGAAGAGGAGAAGAAGCGCCCACAGATGGAGGTGCAGGGTTAGAAGAACCAATAAACCACGGATGAGGACTGGATCCAAACTGGAGACCGGAGCCGGGAGAGGGGGCAGCGGCCCCTATAGGAGGTGAAGGGGCTGTTGATGGGCTTGAGAAGTAAGGGCTGGGGTTGGGTTGTATGGGATGCTGGGCTGGTGAGGGGCTGAACGGCCCATGAGGAAAAAAACTGGCAGGAGGTTGGGCTGAAGGGTAGTGGGGAAAGGTTGGGCCACTGGGAAAATAAAGAAGAGAGCCCAATTGATGAAACGACCCATATGAAGAGTGCAGACTCAAGAACTGAGCGGAAGAGGTTCCATTCGGTCCAGAGAGAAAACCAGATGCAGTGACTCCGTGCCCTACGGAACCACCATGACTGGCGGTGGCAAAATTCGCCTGAGCGGCGGCAAAATTCGCCTGAGCGGCAACATCTGAGAACTTCAGAGAGGAGTAGCGATCTTGACAACTGTCCGCATAATGGCCATATGCCCGACAGATTTGGCAACGGGGTCCGAGTCCCGCGATCACGACCTCTTCCTCGAGCAAAATCGGACCCCCTTGGTTGAAATCCAGCAGGAGAGGAGAAGTGGGGAGCAGTATATGCGACAGGAGGAGCATAAGCATATGGAGTGGGGGCGGAGAGATAGGGGTGCAGGAGCTGGCAGGGGAGGATGTTGTGGAGGATAGGGAAATGAAGGGGGTTGGGACAAGGAATAGAGGGGAGGCGGAGATTGGAATGGGGTTGTCAAACCAGAGGGAGAGGTGGAGTTGTGGTGTTGAGACGGCGGAACGGACTGAACAGTGGTGGTAGAAGTGGTGGGTGGAGTCACCACGACAAAAGTGAACGCCGGGGAAGCCGGAGCAGACACTGTACGAGTGTAGAGAGTCTGAAAATTTTCTGCGCAGGCCAAGATAGCTCGGACAGAGGGCAGTGGATTGAGAGACAGTTGAGGAACCAGTGGGATTGATCGAACGACGACACATGCCGAGCAATGGAAGAGAGCTGCCCGCACAGGCTAAAGAATTCGCGAGCGTATTCTTTCAGAGAGAGATTGCCTTTTTGGAGTTGCTGGAGGACATCTCTGAGACCGAGCTCTTGGGAGGGGCCAGAGCTGCTGAATTCATGCTCCAAGGTACTCCAAACGGCCTAAGCAATGAGTTGGCCGGTAAGGACACTGTAAGCAGCATCAGTGAGTGAAGAAATCAGAAGGCTGTATAGTTGTTGATCAACCGCCTGCCACTGGAGATAAGCAGAATTTGGCTTGCTGGAGTCAGTTGGATCAAGGGCAGGAGGAACAACTTGAGAGCCATCAACATACCCCAGAAGGGAATGGCGCTGCAGCAGAGATCGTACTTGGGTGCGCCAAAACAGGAAGTTATGAGGTGTGAGTTTGGCTGTGACAAGGTGGGAAAATTCAGAGTAGGTTAAGGGAAAATCAGTGGAAGGAGTTAGAGCCATATGCAGGGCAGGAAGGAAGAGTGTTTTTAGTGAAGAGGAGGAGAAGGCAGCGGGTTGTAGAGCAGAGGAAACATTGAGCAGTTTGAAGCTTCTAGGACGAGCTCTGATACCATGACAATGTGAGGTAACTAGTGTACTTCTTGTGTATATTGTGTATTGATGTGTTTTGTGTGAATGTGTTTGATGTTATCCTTTGGAGA
>JAOWBN010234537.1:0-12402 GCA_028565015.1 Pinguicula moranensis
TCTTCTAAGAATATTCGGTGCGTGCACACAGATGGACTAATTCCTTTTATATCTGCCAAGGTCCATCCTATGGCACATTTGTGATCTCTAAGAATACACAGCAGACTGCCTTCTTGTTGATGTGAAAGAGAACTTGAGATGATAGCTGGCAAAGTCTCATCATTGCACAAGAATGCATACTTCAAATGTATGGGCAATAGTTTGATCTCCAAAATAGGTGGTTGCTCGATTGAAGTGTTCTGGGATGTTGGACGTTCTTCCAAAATTTCAAAATAGGCATTTCTACAACTTCCATTAGCATCCAACCAGTCGAAATATTCTTTGACTGTAGGCTCTTCCAGAATAATGGAATCAGTACTGACTAAACAATTTTCCAGGTCACTCCATTGATATGCATAATCAGTCTGGCTAAATTTTTCAGTAGTCTCAACACTTAAACAATCTTCTCTATGGTCATGATGTATCAATGCCCGGAACACATTAATTTAAACTCTTTCCCTTGGACTTTGAGGATCAGTTCTCCTCTTTGGACATCAACGAGAGCACCTCCTGTTGCTAGAAATGGTCTTCCCAAAATAATGGAATGTCTTTATCTTCCTCCATATCCAGAATAATGAAATCAGCAAGAAACATAAATTTATCCACTTTGATGAGGACATCTTCAATGATTCCTCTAGGATGCTTGATGGATCTATCTACCAGAGGTAAAGAGATTGTAGTAGGCCTCGCTTTACCGAATCCCAACTTCTGAAAAATAGACAGAGGCATAAGATTAATGCTTGCACCTAGGTCACACAAAGCTCAAACAAATGTGGAATTTCAAATGGAATAGGGGATAGTCAAATTCCTTGGATCTTTTATCTTTGGTGGCGATTTCTTTTGGAGGATGGCGCTGCATTTCTCCGTGAGTACCACAGTCTCATAATCTCTGAATTCCCTCTTGTTGGACAAAATCTACTTCATGAACTTCACGTAACATGACATCTGCTCCAAAACATCAGCAAATGGAATGTTGATATGCAGTTTATTAAAAACATTCAGAAACTTTTGGAACTGTTTGTCCAATCTGCCTTGTTTTAATCTCTGTGGGAATGGAACTGGTATTTTCTGTTCTTCCTCCTTCTGAGGTATCACTTCTTCAGACTTTGTGGATTCTTCCTTTTTGGCAGGTGGAGTATCCTTGGGCATAATTTCCACCTCTTTCCTACTTCTCAGAGTTATAGCTTGGCATAGCTCCTTAGGATTCACCTCAGTGTTGCTCGGCAATGTTCCATTTGGTCTCTCTGCTAGCTATTTTGCTAACTGTCCCACCTGAGCTTCCAGATTCCTTATAGATATTGTTTGATCCTTGAAGCTAGCCCTTATTTCTTGCCTAAATCCTTGTATAGCGGTGGCCAACTGTTCCACGAAATCTTAAAGGTTTTGGTTGTTCTTTGCAGTCAAGGCCACCTAAGTGATCAGATCATCTGATGACAAGCGCTACGGTTGCGGGTTTCCTTATGGCCTCTGCATCTGTTGCTGACTTTTGAAAGGCGTTGGTCCTTGAAATGGTATCTGTCCAGAAGGGTTTCAACACATTTTATTGTTACTCCATCAAAAATTGGGATGATTATTCTTTCTTGTATTGAAGTTTTGTTTTACTGGTCTTGGTACTCCATTTTGATTAAATAAGGTTTCAATCATTAAGCTCATGGCATGCATTGCAACCATCAGTGCATCCAACTTATCTACTTCATATTTTCCTCCAAGTCTTCTGCAACTTTCTCTCTTAGTGGGCCATCTATAACAACTCTGAGTCATTGCTTCTAAAAGTGTGTTAGCTTTATTGTATCTTTTTTTCAAGAAAATGCCATTGGCTGCCGCATCTATTTCTCTTATGGTGTTGTTGTCCAGTCCATTGTAGAATGCTTGAATTTGCCTCCAGTGTTGCAATCGATGGCATGGACAACTCCTCAGTAAATCTTTAAATCTTTTCCATGATTCATACAATGTCTCTATGTCTCTCTGTTTGAATGATGTGATTTCACTCAATAATCTTGCTGTCATGGAGGGTGGAAAAAATTGAATGAGGAATTGCTTCCTCAGGTCTTCCCAAGTGTGTATTTAGTCAATGGGCAAGGCTTGCAGCCATATCTTTACTTTGTCCCTGAGTGAGAATGGGAATAACCTCAGTTTGATCGGATCTGAAGTCACTACTGCATACTTAAGAGTATCAAATATCTCCGCAAAGGCACTAATGTGTAGATTCGGATTTTCTGTAGCTCTTCACCCATAGGTGGAGTGCTGCATGAGTAACTGGATAGTGGACGGTTTTAACTCGAAGTTTTTTGCCTGAATTGTTGGTCTCATGATGGAGGGAACTGCTTCATCTGCTCGAGGTAGGGCAAAATCCTCCATGGGAACATCATGGTCATCATGGACTACAACCACATTCCTCTGGTCTCTGTTCTCATTTTCCTGGCATTACATTTTGTCCCTTTCTCTCTGTTGTGCTCTCCTTCTGGCATGAAACATTCTTGCAATTTCTGGGTTTACCTCCGTTAGAGGAGTCACTCCCTGAGGGATTCAAACAATACCTACAAACAGAGTTCCAAAAATTAAAAACAAAAGAAATTAATTTTCAATCTAGCTAAAACTTTCTTGGCGTCAATATTGTTTAAACTCCAATCCTCGACAACGGTGCCAAAAACTTGATGCGCAAAAACTTTTTGCACTTTACTTGGAAGTGTACAATTCCCACAAGCAATAAAGTGATGATAAGGATGTAGAACCAGGAGGATTGGGATAAACAATCACTAACTTCACAAGCTTTGTGCAATTTGAACCGAATAAAACTGTGTTGATACTAATCTAGTCATTAATCTACGAATTAAGCAATGAACAAAAATGATTAAATTGTAATAGAATAAACGTAATTTGAGGTCAGAGGATGGAGACATCCAGGGGAGTGCAACTTCACCACTTGAGTCCCTCGGGTAGATTTATAATTTGATTAATCATGTACCAATTATCATATTATGTATATCAGATTTACCTATACTAAACTCTTAAAATCCTGAATGGAGAATGCATGAGGATAGATGCCTGAGATGCTGTCAAAAAGGAAAAGAATAAAAATGAAGGATGAGAAAGGGGATGCAATGTATCTTAGGTCCAATTTGGTAGCGGCAGAGTTTTAATCCAGCTACAATGATAACTTTAGTGTTCCTGTCATTTTTAGTAATCCTTCAAACATTTGGTACATAACTTTTTGTGGTGTTTCAGATTATTGCGAAAATGAAATAACATTAATCTCCTGTTTGGTAAAAATCCTGAATCATCAAAGATCGGTCTTTGGAATATCACTATACTATACTTGAAGGAATTCTGTGTCATAATCATCAAAGTGTATAAGTGTAATTTTAAAGTGTGTGCTAAGCAAAAAATTTCAGAGTTCCATACTCATGAATCTATGTTGATTTACATAGCTTTTAACAAGAGTAAAAGAAGAGGTATACCTTTCTAAAAAGCCTTCACACAAAGTTCTACATGGTAGTCGCATTCTTTAAGGTGTTCACCCTCTATGAAAGTCCATATCACCTCAGTCTTGAGAGACTTATACAATACTTTGTATAGCTATGTGTGTGCTTGAAGTGCTAACTCCTATTTGTAGTCAAGCCCTTCCGAGAAGATGAATATAATGATCAAATCCTTCACCCCATTTCTCCAAATTCTCATTGCGTAGAGAGAGAAACTAAGGAGAGGGAACTTCTCTTTGTATCTTCTCTAGGCTTTAAGACATACAAAATGCTTGAAAATTAATAGTATGCATCATGGGGTATTTATAGAGTTAGCTTGTATCTTGATATGAAAACACGTCTATGTTAGAGGATCAACATTTGATCATAGGCATACATGTGTGTCTGAGTCGCTGTGCCCATCTCATACTGTGTGTAGTCTGTGTTTTGAATGTATCCATCAGCTCTGGGTAAGCTCATCTCCAAATAGTAATACCTTGTAATACCTGCTTGAAGGATGCAGGTTGCAGGCTGCAGACAGAAAGAAAGGGATTTTCTTGAACCACCAATAAATCATGCGTGGTATATTTTATTTGTGTATTTACTATTACTGCATCACTTGAGTGTTAAACATTAGACTCAAATAGAAAACAAGATAATCAAGTAAAAAAAAACAATTCATCTTCTTCTTGACAGAATATTAGTTGTGTTTCAGTGTTTCTTCATCCTCCGCAATGGTAGATTCATCTCTCGAATCTTTCACGAAAGATCCCAGTTATTGTATGATTTGTTTGAATCCATCTGTATCACAACTACCCAATTTCCATTGGGCTGCTCTACTGGGCCATATTTATTATCTCTCATGCGATACTAACTTACCCATCCGGCTCACCAGTCTTCATCTGGTACTAACTTACCCAATCAATTAAATTCGAAGTTCCTTATACCGTATCTTTATTTATCAAAATAACTAAATACCGAACTGAACATCCCCCCGTACCTCACACTGTAGGACTTGACAAGAAAGATGTATGACTGGGAATAAGGGTGTACAATAGTGGTAGCAGTAGTGGATGTCCGCTACCCGTTGCAGGGGCCTCCGCTATCGCTACCTGCTACCTGCTACCATCGTTGCATAACGGTGGCGATTCTAGCTGTAGTAGTAGCGAAAAAAATACTACCATTGTTATTTTTTTAAAAAAATATAAATCGACCCCCCAATACCCTCAAATCGATTCGGCCAACCGCCATTGTTATGTTCATTTGCATAAATGAAAAAAAAGGCAAACGAGAAAAAGACATAGCATGATGGAAACGTCGTACCTAGTCATGTAATTTTAATTTAGGAGTCCATTTACCAAAAATGGTACATATGCGGAGAAGGAGGATTACCTAGTGATAATCGAGGGCCACATCGGGCCATATTCGAACGGGGAAGTCCAAAACTGGAAGCAAACATGGAGTAAATATTTGTGAGAGAATGTTTTAATTTTTTTGTGGCGGTTCATCCAGGATAGATTGCCTACAAAAGAGAATCTATATAAGTGTAATATTTTAGGTGGTGACCACCCAGTGGAGTGTGCGATATGTAAGGTTGAAGAAAAGACATTGCCACATTTATTTGTCAAATGCGGTTTGGCAAAAAAATATGGAGTATGATGGGTGGTTGTCTTCATATCCAGTTCATTCAAGGACTCCATCTAGGGGAGTTTACACCCATTGGCATTAAGCATGATGTTTTGAAACAACAGACAATAGCAGCAAAACTAGGAAGATCAGGTAACAATTGGACATGGCTGTGGTCATGGCACAAGGCTCTCTTTATATACGAAAAAACTGACCTAGATCAGTTACAACAAGAACTAGCAGAACATCTACCACTAGAGCAAGCAAAGGCTTGGACATGGAATCAAGGAGAGGGCGGAAAATACACAGTAAAGAGCGCTTACCATATTATTCGCAGTTCAAATGGATTGAATGCCCCATTTGACCCACTGCTCAATGCCTTATGGAACACATCAGCTTCTCTAAAGATCATACATTTTAATTGGCGTGTACTTTAGGACAAAGTGACTACTTTATGCAATCTGCAAAGACGAAACGTAATTCAGCAAATTGCCACAAGCATAATTTGTAAGCTTTGTAATCGGAATGACTAAAATGCAGCCTACCGATTCTCCATCTGCAGTTAGACTCATCAATTTTAGGGACATTTCTACTCATGGCCAGATTGCCTCTTCTTAATCCATACAGATCTACGGGTCAATTACCTTGGACATATGATCCTTGTTCATAGGAGAAAATGGCGGAGATCCTGAAGAATGCTATGGCTTGTCTCAACTTGGGTGATATGGAAAACAGCAATCGTGTGATCTTCAATGCCTTTCGAAGCGCTCCAACAGAAATTTTCGATCAATTCAAGCTACAGACCTAGGAAATTTTCAGATCATCTCATCGTCTGGTCGGTTATGGGTTTAATGAGTGGTATAGTTGGTCAGTACTTGTAATGAATTTTTAACTGTCATGTCACTCCATGGTAATTCTTTTATTCTTCTTAAATAAAATTTCCAATCTAAAAACTCATGATGCATTGAAGCTGATATGGGTGGCGTGCACATGGGGATCCGTTAATTAGGACACTGCCTGTTGCCGAGGAAATGCACGAACGTATCAACTTAATCCATTTCGGTGAGAAACCCATTTTCGCCATCATGCTGCATATAAAATTCCAGTTGACGGAGTCGAAGGCCTTGGCGAAATCCACCTTAAGAAAGATCGACTTTTCCTTTGATTGTTTAGCGTAGTGTAGAAGTTCATTGGCAAGAAGAATTCCGTCTTGAATCTATCTTCCCTTTATGAATGCATGTTGTTCCAGTGAGATCAGTTTGCCAATTATGCGCCGCATCCTTGCTACCAGTATTTTGGCCAGAAGTTTGTATCCGCTGCTGACAAGTGAAATTGGTCGATAGTGGGATAGTTCAGACGGGGTTTTCACCTTTGGAGCAAGCACTATGGATGTCGCATTAAGAGGCCGGAACATAGAGCCGGAATGATGAAATTCTTTTAGGAAGTTCATATATGTTGATTTCACCGTTTCCCAGTTCACTTGTAGGAAGGAGAATGTGATGTCGTCCGGGCCGGGACTCTTAGAACCGGAGCACGGCCATAATGCCTTGAAAGCTTCCTCTTCCGAGAAATCTGCCGTTAACATTATGTTGTCGTCGTCCGAGAGTATATAGTTACACGACTTCAGTATAAGAGGTCTTTGGAACACCTGCTCATCAAAGTGGTTAGCGAAATATGTATTAATGCCCTGTTTTACCTCCTGAATATTGGTAGTCCAGACGCCATTTAAGTGTATTCCTTGAATTGTGTTTCTATGTCTTCTGCTTCTCACGGATGCATGGAAAAATGTCGTGTTGCCGTCGCCTTCTGATATCCATCGGGGCCGAGCCTTCTGGCACATGAGAGAAGAGTGACGTTTTTTGGCCAATTTTAGCTCCTGTGCAACATCGTATCTTTGCTGGATTTCGGAGTTTAGAAGAGCTCTTTGCTCGCAGATTGCGTCAAAGCAGTCCAATTTTTCTTGGAGCGAGGCCATGTTTCTCTCGACATTGCCGAATACTGATTTGTTCCAATCCCTTCCGGCATTTTGGATTTCAAACGCGGACTCCGACAAGGCGATCCACTATCCTCCTTGCTCTTTGCAATAGCCTCTGAAGGGCTCAATATGCTCATTAAGAGTGCGGTTGATGAAGGAAAATTAAAAGGTATCCGCGTTGTTAACAAGGAGTTCACTCATTCACTTTATGCCGATGACACTCTCTTCTTCGGATCCGGCACAAGTGAGAACGTTCTTGCAATGAAAGCCATACTCAGACTCTTTGAATTGATATCGGGCTTGCGGATAAATTTTCAAAAGAGTAGTCTCTTATGCATCAATATTCCATCGCAGCAGCAGAACTCTTTAGCCAATCTCCTGGGCTGCTCTCTGATGACGGTGTTGTTTAACTATCTTGGGATCAAGATTGGTTGTAACCCCAGTTATCGTAGCAGCTGGAATCAAGTCACTGATATCATGCGATCAAAGACTCAACACTGGACAAACAAACTTCTCTCTTTTGCCGGCAAAGTGACGCTGATAAAAAGTGTTTTGAGCAGCATGCCGGTCTACTATTTTTCGATGTACAAGGCTCTGAAAGTGGTAATCAAAGAGATGAACCAGATTTGCAGAGATTTCCTATGGTGCTCGCCTTACACAGGAAAGAAATCAATCGCTTGGGTAAAGTGGGAGGACCTCTGTAAATCAAAAGAAGACGGTGGACTCGACCTGCTGAACTTAGAGGACTTCAATCTTGCACTATTATGCAAGTGGGGATGGCGCCTGTTGACCGAACATGATGGAGATTGGAGAGATATAATACAGTTCAAATACTTGTCCCAAATGGATCGGCATGGAGGTTGGGTCAGATCCGCAGGTTCTGGCCGTCAAACGAAGTGGTGGAAAGACCTACAAGCAGTCTTAACTTCATCATGGTTCCTTCCCAGAATCAACCGAGTTATTGGTGATGGAAAAAACACACGCTTTGGCGCGATAACTAGCGGGGAACCGGAACATTAGCAACACAATATCCTGACTTGTACAATATTTCGGCAGACACAAACATTACTCTGTACACTATGTGGACTCACATTGCCTCCTCTTCTATGCAGGCAAGCTTCTGGCGTCAACCTCTGCACAATAGCAATCTGGACAAGCTATACGAAATGGAAGTGGAGACATTGAATTTATTCACCCCAGCATCCCGAGAAGACTCCTGGCGGTGGCTTGGCGGAACACTTGGAACATATTCATCAAGCACTGCATACCAAATAATCATAAATGAGAAGCATCAACCTGGCCACCCTGTACCGGAATTGGCTACTATATGGGGTCGCATCTCGCCGAAGAAGGTCACACATTTCTGTTGGAAGGCTCTCCGAAAGCGAATTGCCACCGCGGAAAACCTGACAAAGCGCGGAGTGTCACTAACAATCAAAGAAAGCCACTGCAAATTATGTCTTCAGGAACATGAGAGCGTTGATCATCACTTCTGCACTTGTCCGATAGCCTATGCAATGTGGTCGCTGATATACGAATGGACTGGAGTGATCACAGTTGGTCCAAACTCAGTGAGCGAACACTTCCTATCTCATATGGCATTGAGACCATAGACGAAAGGAAGAGATCTCTGGCGTTCCATTTGGCATGCGACGTTGTGGAACATTTGGAAAGTGATAAACAAGATAGCACATGAAGAAGAAACTCTGAACATCCGACTTTGTTTTGAGCAAATTCAAGTGCAAACATGGCTTTGGCTAACAGCTCACGAGTCTACTCCTACTGTAGTAACCCTTAATGACTGGTTACAAAAACCGGGTCTCTGTTTTGATGTATTTTATTCCCCGTGATTGATCCAGGAAATTTCCGAAATGTCTTATCCTTTTAAGGAAAGACATGTCCTTACCGTGTAAATAACAATTTGTGAATATAATCATTATTACCTATCAAAAAAAGAAAAAGGGTGGCGTGCACATGGCAAATTTGGCCGACAAGTCAAATTCATTTCAATAGTAGGGACATAACACCACATGGGTTATCACCACGAGCTCAAGACTCAAGTCCTGGCGGCTGGCGTGGCATTTACCTGTGCTGCTGTAAATAATTTGTCGGATATATAAAGTAAAAACTTACTGACTTCGTAAGTATTTTTGTTGGATATGAAAATTTTGCTTAACCCAAAAAACAAACTGAGGCAACTTAAAAAAAATAACTTGTGTCAACAGACCCGTGAATATTTCCTAACTAAACTAAATCGAAAAGAACAAGAACGGATTTTAGTCCCAAAATCTGCGTCGTTGGAATTTATTTTTTGTAATTTCTTTGATTTTACAGTGACCAATTTTTTTTTATATTGGGTTTTGCTACATAAACATTCCGAGGCCCTAATTTCTTGAGAAATGGAAGTTTAGGGCCCGTTTTGCGCAGTCTTCTTAAAATTATAATTGAATTATAAGTACCTTTTTGTTTTTTATTTTTTTGATAAGCCAAATTTCATTAAATAAAACAAAGAATGTACAAAGAAATGGATAAAACAAAGAAATGCAACGCCCAATATTGCCCCTGTTCGGGATCTACTAGATACAAACTTTGGAATTAATCTGAAACAACTTGTCTTTTCTTCATAGCCGCAATCGAATATAGCTAAGAGTGATCTGGTACACGACTCACCTAGCGGCATGGAAGATCACAAAGCATCTCAGCATTCAGCTCATCGCTGTCATCCGCTCTACACCAAAACAAAATGTCATGACTATCACATTATCAACTCCCATTATAGGGATATTGCTACACAGTTCGATTAAGTTTGGTGAGCTATCCCTATAATGAATGATTGGTAGATAATCCAATCGGACAAGTATCACCGATCCAAACCAAAGAGAATACACTAGAAGACCTAACTAATCGGTGGCCATATTTTCTGTCATAACACCCATCACACTACTGTTTGTGATCCTTCATTATGCTCAGGATCACTCTGATGCATCCTATTAGCTATTCTCCCCAGCATTAAAACATGTCCGTATATTTAGGTATTTGCCTAGAATGAAGGAAAGTTGTTTCTGTTGCCATACCTCAGACCCTATACCGTAGTAAAACAGGCAGAGAATAAATATGATCCAGTTTAAAGTTTGAGGCGGTGGGATACTGGTACCTCTAGTCATCTCCTACTAGCTCCTGAGGCCTCTGATTTTCTTACTTAAGCCTGTAGGGTTGTACCCCCCAAATCTGTTCACCATCTATGGTTCACCAATTCCTTCTGTCTTTTTCCCATGGCTCCTTCCTGGTGAATCCCCCTTGTCTACTTGCCCTACTATTCAGCAAACATCACACAATTACATGCCGCAAAACTTCTAATCAAATATTACTTGTACTAGCTACACTCCTGCTCCTGTTGCTGAAGTATTCGCAAGAGAGCTTCAAAAATTTAAACATCTTAGAGGCTGCAGTAACTAGTCATTCAGAGAAAATCGAAATGCATGTTTAGCTCTCCTCGTTTTGATCCAGAGCCAGGTATTTCTCTGAATCACTTGTGCAGCCATTCGTAGATTAAACGGTTGCCCTTGAAAGTGAGCATTGTTTCTCAATTTCCACACCGGTTTGGTTGGAGGAAGACTTCAAAGGATGGTACCTGCAGGTTCGGTTAGGAAGTAATTTCATCGGAATCTAACCACTTTCTAATCACACTCCATATTTTCAATGTTATAGGGCAGGTTTGAAAAATATGTATTGATATCTCCTGTGCATCTTGACACATTGTGCATCTTGTTTCCTTCCCATCAGGCATGACATTTCTCCTTAATAGCAAATCTTTAGGAGGAAGTGAGTCTTGTACGAGTGTCCATGTCATGATTGCATCTTTTATTGGAGAGTACTTGTTCCATACTTTTTGTAATCGTTGTGCATCCTCAGTGATGTAGGGAGACTGTAATCCTTCCATGATTTTTCTGTATGCCTACTTGTCTGTATATTTTCCTTCTTTGTTTCCCTCCCATGCATACTCATCCTCCTGATATTCTTTGTGTAGTGTATCTTGTAAAGCACACTGTAGAGTGAGTAGGTCCGTGAGTTCCCTATGCCTTAGGTTCCTCCTCCATTGCCACGTCCATAACCACCTTCCATCCTGCCAAACTCCCATGTCTGCTATTGAATTCTCTAAATTAACAACTCTGAACAATTTAGGGAATCTATTAGCCAACGTTGTAACACCCTGCCATCTATCTACCCAGAATTTTGTACCTTTGCCACTTCCCAATCTTATTTTCATATTTGAACTAAACCATTCCTCTGGCAAGGTGTCCTGAATATTTTTCCACCAACTGGATGCATAATTCCTTCCTCTATGTCTGCCCACACCACTCATATGCTAATTCATCTGACTTCTCCATTCCCTCAGCACCCCAACTGTCAGCATTCCCTTGTTACCATACCTTGATCTAATAACTTCTAGTACCATACTCTCCTCCTTTACTATAATCCTCACTCCTCACTTTCCAAGCATAGTTTTATTGAAAACACTGAGGTTTCGTACCCCCAGCCCTCCTTCCTCCACTGTTAAGAAGAGTTTATCCCAATCTACCCTATAAAATTTCTTTTTCTCTTTGCATCCCCCAAGAAGAAGTTTCTTTGAGCAGAAACAAGTCTCTTAATTACCGTGGTTGGGGCTTTGAAGAAATAAAAATAATGCGAAGGTAGAGTTGCAAGCACCGAGTTGATGAGAGTTAGTGCCTTCCAATGATAGATAGTTCTGATTCAAGAGGAGAGTGCTTTCGAAAATTTATCAGAGATAGGCTTCCATGCTTTCTGCCTTCCGGGGTTAGCAGCCACAGGATGTCCTAAATACTAGAAAGAAGTCATCACTATTCAGCACCCCAGATAAGCTGACATATCCTCTATCACTGATGTTGGCATGCTGATCCCAAACAGGCAGCTTTTGCTAAAGTTGATGCGCAGTCCAGAAACTAGCTAGAAATTATGCAGAATTACTTTAAATACTCTGACTATGTCGCAAGATGCTTGTCCAAATATAATTGTATTGTATGCAAACTGGAGATAAGTCACCATGACCTTATCTTTATCCATTTCCACTCCCCTAAACAATTGTTCTGTTATTGCCTTCTTTATCATGTATGACAACCCCTCTGCTGCGATCAGAAAAAAGAAAGGGAAGAGGGGATCACCTTGTCGGACACCTCTTGTAGGGTAGAATACCTTAGTTGGACTGCCATTAATTAAAATAGATAGAGAAGCAGACTCCTACACCTCTTTAATCCAACCTTCCCAACAACTGGGGAACTCCATTCC
>JAOWBN010234548.1:0-12401 GCA_028565015.1 Pinguicula moranensis
GTTCCAAGCAAGAGTGTATCCACCACTCCATATGAGTTATGGAATGGAAGAAAGCCATACTTGGACCATATGCGACCATGGGGTGCGGCGGGTTATGTGCATAACCAAACCCATCAGCATGGCCAACTTGTTCCAATAGCAACCAAGAAGGTGTTTATTCGTTACCCCGAACAATCAAAAGGATATGTGATGTTCAGTGAACACCTGAATTGGGACATGACTGAAATTGACAGTCGAAATGTCAAATTTCTTGAGGACCAGTTTTCAACTATCGGGGAAATAAAACAAAATGGTCAGTTGTATGAGTTGCAACAAGATTCATCACTATCTCTTAGTCTGGGGGAGAATATGTTTCAAACCACCCAGAATAGTGTAATTACAACTTTTCGAGGTGTGAACTTGCCACATGAAAGCAAGGTAAGTCCTCCACGCCTCGTGCATAACAACAATGAGGGTCAACGTGATAAAGAGGTTAGTCCTCAAACTCTCATGCCAAACAAGATTCGTTCTCTAAATGATCATGTGACCACGAGCCAAGGAGGTAGTGGGAGCAGACCCCCACAAAGGCAAGAAGAAAATCCTGTTACCTGAAGGAGTGAACACGGAAGAATTCCTCGACGATACTTTCAGATCAAGGAAAACGTACTCTTCTGCGCTCCTTTGAAGATAGAAGAACCTACCTCTTATCAAGAGGCTATGGACTCACCCGATAGAAAAAAATGGCTAAGTGCCATGAAGGATGAAATGGACTCGATACAAACAAATGAAGTTTGGGAACTTGTTAATTTACCACATCGCAGAAAATCAATTGGATGCAAATGGGTATTCAAAATTAAGCGTGGTGTAGATGGATCAATCAAAAATTTCAAAGCCCGACTCGTGGCAAAATGTTTCATCCAAATCGAGGTTGTAGACTACGAAGAGACATTTTCTCCTGTGGTGAGAATTGCCTCTATTCGCCTACTTCTATCCCTGGTTTCCCATTTGGATCTCAAACTATTCCAAATGGACGTAAAGACTACATTTCTGAACGGAATACTTGAGGAAGAAATTTATATGAATCAACCTGTTGGGTTTGTCTCAGCAGGACAGGATGACAAGGTATGTCATCTTAAGAGATCCATATATGAACTTAAGCAGTCTTCTAGATTATGGTAATTCAGATTTTATGAGGCAATTACTTCGTATGGATTCTCTCCTTATATGTCGATGACATACTACTGGCTGGAAACAACATGGGTATGATCAACACAACTAAATAGTGGCTATTGTCCATCTTCAATATGAAAGATATGGGTGAAACTAGGTATGTCTTAGGCGTAGAGATATGCAGAAATCGTTCAAAGAAAATGTTAAATTTGTCTCAACAAGCATATATAAATAAAATCCTATAACGATTTAGGATGCATTACTCCAAATCCAATGATACCCCTATTGATAAGGGTCTGACATTAAGCCTCGAACAATGTCCAAAAACAAATAAGGAAAAAGAAGAAATGAACAATGTTTCCTATGCTAGTGCCATAAGAAGTTTGATGTATGTCATATTATGTACACGGCCGGACATCTGCTTCGCGGTTTGGCTAGTGAGCCATTACCAAAGCAACCCGGGGCCTGCTCATTGGCAAACAGTCAAGAGGATCTTTCATTACCTCCATGGAATGACCGATCTTATTCTATGTTATCTAGGGGGAGACATCCGATTAAAATGGGTTTACGGATGCCGATTGAGGAAGTGATTTGGATGTGTCCAAATCAACCTCAGAATATGTTTTTATCCTTGATGGATTAATCTATGGAAGTAGTATATGTCGCGTGTAGCCTAGCAGTGCAAGAGACACTCTGGCTTAGAACTTTTCTACAGTACCTCGATTTGACGTCGAGTCCCGATGATCTTGTAGAACTAAACTGCGATAATACTGCAACAATTCGTTTTACTAGGGATCCAAAATTCCATAGAAAGAAAAAATACATCCAAATAAGATATCACTTTATTCGCGACGCTGTCAACAAAGCTGATATCAGTATCAAGTATATTCCTACTAACAAGATGATTGCTGATTCGATGACCAAACTCATTCCTAGAGATATGTTTGGAGCTTATATCACGAGTCTAGGATTACGTAGGGTTTGATCACATCTTGTAAAGAATAAGGACATGTTTTGTAATGATTGATTATGAAATGAGATCAACGTTTTCATTTCATTTGAGCAATACTCTGTGTATGCAATCAATCAATAAGGCACAACAAATGTCACAAAGCTTCATGATTGGAGCTATAACACGGGAAATCGTCCTTATGCTTATGTAGCAGGAAGGAAAATACTGATAAATATTTTTGGACAGTCTCTTCAGTAGGTCTGAAATGAGATTCTAAGTGAATCGAATGTGAAATGTTTGGATTTTCACATTGAAGCTTTAAAGTCGAATACATAGGATAAATACTAGGTGTATTTATCAATGAATGTAATTCATATGGCATAAGTATGCCACATGCTCACCTCAGTGGGAGTTATGCAATGACACACATATCATACTGTGTGTACTATAAATACGACCGTTGTGAAAATTACAAAAGTTTTCCTTGTTTGTCATTGTGTGATCACATGGACATATGTTTATCCACTTGAACGTTACTCTTTGACTTAGAGCTATGACTTGAAGTTGCAGCTTGATGATGCTACTTTAGTATGACATCCAAAGGCTATGATCTATAAATTCCATCAAACCATGCTAGGAAAGCAGTCGAGTTGATAGGAATGGTCATTAGTGTCTAAGGAACAATCTGTCTAGTATCACCATATTCGCCTGAGCGATTACATTATGTATGTAATCAAATATTAAGTAACGTAAAAGGATTCATAATTATCGGTGATGCAAAGAAGATTGGGGTTTTGTTATTTTGAATGTGTCATGTTAGTTAGATGGTAACTTAAAAATGATACTACTAGTTACTTCTTGGTCGCACGAATCATTTCTTGTACGAAGTATGAGAAAATCTGTATATGTCGAAACAAATATGTTTTGTTGTATAGCTTATGTAGCCGAGCATATATGTTCTATTGTGCGGCTTATGAAGCCGAGAGGGAGCTGTTGGAAAGCAACATAAACACATAAAACCCTTCGAACGTTTTATGTACATGTGTCAACATCAACAAATAGTAAAGTACTATTTGAATTGTTATAAACATTTTTGTAACATTAAACAAATGTTTTCCACTCCTATAAATAGGCTACGTGCTTATTCATTCGATATAAGAGTTATATAACAAATAAAATGAATATACGAGATTTCTCTGTCTGCCTAGCCACCCATGAGGCATAGACTTGATTCGTGGAAACCTAACAAGACTCTGGTAGACTCGTTATCCAGACAAACGATCCGATCACGCTTCCGCAACAGGTAATATTATCGTATTTGATTTGTTACATTTCAATTCAATATTAAATTTGTTCTAGTTATTGGATTACACTTATGTTATGAGTATGTTGTGAATAAGATCCCAGAATATCTCCGCTGACTCAATAATGTTGAGGACTTTTATTCTTTTTGGTACTCTGCTTTTCTTTTAAATGATGTAATGATGAAATTTAGGGATTTTGATCAATCCTTCTGTTTGATGATGTGACTATTATTTGGGATGTTATCACTATTTGTCAGAAGCACGAAAGAGTGACGAGTATACCTTATGCTTGAATCTGAACCCTGAAAGCTGGGTTTTCACGAGCTTAAGCAAATAGTTACTTGTTGATTTACCACTTTGTTCTTCACATATAAATTGATACAGTTCTTTTATTACCATCAACCATTTCTGTTATAGTTAATGCATGCTTAGTATCTATCTTGAGAGATTATTTGTATCTTTGAACTCTAAAGAATTTTGGATGCTTGATATGGTATAGGATGTTGTAGTGTCCATGTCCTGAAGGTAGCTATTGTTTCTTCTTCTGTGTGCCTGTTGATAACTTCTGTTGAGTTAATGTACAAGAATGGTCGGTGTGCCTGATGCATGATTGCTTCCATGAAATGTGAATAAAGCAATTCTTTATCTTCTGATGTGTTTTATAGATGAGGTGAGGATTCGTTGATTGAAATATGTAGTTCCGACCATAGAGGCAGTGAATGGGAATTCAATCTAGTGGGTTAGTGATTAGTTAACTGTTAAACTCCTCGCAAAGAATAAGGCAAAAAGCTCAGTTGTAGGCCTTCTGAGTTGAATCCTATTAACTGTTAAATTGCTCCATTATGAAGTCTTCATCCTTGGAAAATGAGGAGCACACGGATGAGTCTTTCTTGCCTCCTTCCGAGCTGAATCCTTGTCCTAGTAAGACAAAGATTGGTAAGCCTTCACCTATATGGGAGCACTTTACAAGGGTTGAACCTAGTGATCCCATTAATCCGAGAACCTAATGTAATTATTGTAAAAGAATGTTGGGATCCACCCTAAGACGTATGGCATGTCTAGTATGGTATTTCACTATAAGTTTTGTCTGATTTATCATAGCAGACAAGCAAGGCTTGACCCTAAACAGTTGAAGCAAACACATGAAGCCTTGTCATCAAAAGCTTCAATTGTAGGCAATCTGAGGGTTGACAAGTACGAAGAGAAGGTGATTAAATGGGCCATAGCGGAGTTTCTTCTTTTGGATAAACCATTTATGTTGGTTGAGAGGTAAGGGTTACATCGGATGATCAACAAATTAGAGTCTCACTTTTCGGGCATCTCTAGACAAACGACCATGAAGGACTCTTCATGGCTATGTTCCTCAAGGAAAAACAATAGCTACTGGAGAAAATGTTGGAGCTAAGGCCTCGCATGAGCTTCACAACATACACTTGGATTTTAATACCGAATATTGCATACATGTGTCTGACGGTGCACTTCATTGATCATTACTGGGTGTTGCACACAGGGATTCTTGGTTTCCAAAATCTTGATGACCACAAGGGAACTTTCATCTCGAAACAGTTGGAAGATTGTATGGGTGATTTGGGGTTGGAGAAGGTAATGACCATTACCGTGGATAATGCAAGTAACAATGATACAACCTTGGCGAACTTTAGGAGATGCCTGATAAAGCACTTTGCCGCTATGAATGGTGGCATCATCCAGGAACATAGGAACTTACAGGTAATTGTGTTATAGTTTGATGCATTACTTTGTATTCTTTGGTTGGACTGTGTTTGAATTTGTGTTTTTATTGTGATTAATTTTTCTATTATTGCGTACATGTGAGATGCAGTGCTCAAATACTTAACTTGATTGTGAAGGATGAGTTGGGACCTTCAGCGGAGAAGATGGGAGCACTGGTCAAGTATGTAAAGTCCTTTACCTAAGCGATTAGATACCTTTGAGAGGTACATAGCCAACCAAAGGTTAGAGAAGAAGGGGTTGTTGTAGCCTGACGTCTGCACGAGGTAGAATTTCATTTACACCAGGCTTATCTCGATGTTGGATTGTAAAAATGTGTTTGAAGAGATGCTTGAGGAGGAGCAGAAATCGGTAGATTACTTGTTTGTTGATGATGGAAAGAAACACAAGAAGAACTTGGTCCCTATGTATTCTAATTGGATTCAGATCAGGCACTTCATCACTTTCCTAAAGATCTTTTATGAAGTTACCCTCAAGTTCTGTATATCGAACACTGTTACTGCACATCTTTTCTTCTAGATAATGATTTTAAGTTTAAATTGTGTTTAATTCGATTAAAACCCTCTAAGTTGTTTGGTTTTATGTTGTAACCAGGAGGTGGCAAGGATCGAAAAGCAGCTCGCTAAGTATGCTATGGATGCTAATACCTTTATGAGTAAGATAGCTAAGAGTATGCAAGCCAAGTATGAAAAGTATTGGGGAAGGGTGGCGGGGCTTACTCGAGTGGATCCAAAACCCAATCTGTCGAAGAAACCACTAAACAAGTCTTGATGGTTGCTACCATCTTAGATCCTCGGGCTAAGATGAAATGGTTCGCTTATTGTTTTTTACTAACCATGGACCAAAAAAAGAAGGTTGATGCTTATAAGATGGTTATGAGTTATGTGCAAAGTGGTCTTCAATGATTACAATAAGCTATACGGTGAATTCCCTTCCAACCCATTTGACATGGGGACAAGTGGCATAATTGAGGAAGACATATTTGTCGGTTATGACTCTTTCATGGACCCAATGAGAAATGTGGAGAAGAAGTCAAAGTTTTATAGATATATGGATGAACAAAGTATGTCATTATCGACCAAACTCAATATTGTAGCATGGTGGAAGTCCAATGAATCCCTCTATCCAGTGCTCACACAAATAGTAAGAGATGTGTTAGCCATTCCGATTTAACTGTGCCATCCAAAGTTGTCTTTAGCATCGGGGGATGAGTCTTGGATTCTAAACAGAATTCTTTGGCTCCCACCACAATCGAAACACTTATCTTAGCATAGAATTGATTGAGGACCACTTCAGAATGAATAGAGACGATGGATGGTATGGAGGACCCTTATTTGTACGATGTCGAGACATGTAATAATCCTAAGTTTAAATTATTTTGCTCTAAAACTTAGTCTTTACTTTTCTTTCTCGTACATTTTAACTTGTACCTTAAATAATTTTATGTGGTATAAAGAGATGATTCAAATCCCTCGAGAATTCATGACCCGTTTTCTACCTTGTATCTTGACTGACATAAACATAATACGTTCGACTTGTTTTGTGTTGTGTTAGAACTTTAACTTGTACTTTAATTGAATTAAATGCATTTCATGCCTTTTTGTCTATGAATTTTTGTCCTTCTTGATGGATTATTTCGTAGTCTTTGCTTGTAGGCCTAAGCAAATGGTAAACAGTAACAGTAATGGCTGGTACCGGGATTTTCATTAACATTACATACCGAAATACCAACAAACTATATTGTTCCGGTATTTGGTAAACGATACGGTTAAATTATTGTTACCGGCATTTTTATTTATTTATTTTTACTTTTTGATAAATTTTTTAATGTTTATGATATGATAACCATTATACATAGTTTTGTTTATTCGCTCAAAGTACCTTAAACATTATTTCAATTATTGTTTTATTTAAAAAATGATGATATGACATTTGTTATTTTAGTTGTAATTAATTTTAAAAAAATTGTAAATTTGTACAAACATGATAAAACTATGATTAAACACCATAAATAAGATCAAATAATTAATTTTAAAAAATTTGAATGATTTTTTATTGAAATTCTGCCCTAAATTAAACGACGTTGTTTTCAAAACGATAGAGTACGATAACGGTAAACGGTAAACGGTAAACGGTAAACGGTAATTCAAAATTAAAAACGATATAATTGTATATTACCATAAAATTGATATAGTACTATAATACCGTAACGATATCAAACGGTAAATGGTATCGGGACATTTGTTCATCCCTATTTGCTTGGATTGGGTTCGAATTCGATGAATTTTTCTGCTATTACTGGGTTATATTTATAAAGATAATGGATTATTGATTATTAAGAATAAAAATTAAAATTGTCGATGGTGGACTTTTCGCCCACCGCCTAGAAGTCGGTGGCAGTGGCAGATAGTGTCAATCAGCACCGACGCCACTGATAGTCACCCCTATTTGTAAAAATTAGTTGGAGATTTGGTGGCCAAGGCATCCGATTTTAATCTACCAAGCTTCATTTAATCGCGAATGTCGTAAAATCGTGAACTGATGTAGTTTATATGTCATATGCTCTCCATATTTTACTAATATTCTAAAATTATTGTGTGTCAAATTTAATAGAAAATATGGCAAGGAAGAGAAGGTTCGTTGATATAGGGGTGTATTTACGATACATAAATTGGTATTGCTAATAGCTAATATCAGATTTTTAGTAGCAATACCATTGAATACCGGCATTAATGGTATCAATATTATCATATTTTTTATTAAAAAAAGAAAAAAAGAAAAGTAATTGTCCGATATTTGATTTGGCAAAAAAATAATCAATAAAATTAAAATTAAATTAAATCATTATAGGTAAGGTACTGGAATGTGGAATCGATGTCGGTATTTGATATCATTATCGGTTGTTCCCAATTAACGGTGCCGATACACACTCAAATTGGTAATATCGGTATCGTTGGTTAATTTGATAATATCCACCTTTGTTAGGGTGCCCTGGTCACTCGTGTTGATTTTCGAAAGATGAAAAATTATATTGTTAGAAAAAAGAGTTGAAATTTGAGAAAAATAGAGTGGCCAAGTATTACTTATCTCTTGTATTTCTTAAGCCCTAACTTAGTTTTATTTGGTATTGATCAAAAAACAGAGGAAATACCGAAGCCAATTACTAATGGTGTCGAATTATCCACTCTGCCACTTCGCCTATTGGTGCTTTCTCTTTCCAAAGTTTTCAAATGCTCTAAACGACACGATGCCAAATCGCTTTTCAGATATCTCGATCAGCTTTGTTTCTCATGTCCCATGTTCATTTTGAAATGCGCCAATGGTTCAATGTGACCAATGTAAGACAATCCAAATCAAACATAGCAAAGTGCCCAAAGTGCATAAGAGGTGGGGGGCAGTGAAAAAGAGATGGGAGACAACCTCTGATTCATCAAAGTATAGTGTACAACCTCTGTATTTGTAAATTATATTATTACAATACAACTCCCCTTGTTTTTGAGGGGCGAGCAACAACCTCATGTATTTTCATGACCACCGTATGACCACCGTAGAGGCCTTTTTTATACCGTACGGGTGCGCTCGGCGGTAGGGTCTCTTACGGAGGCGCTGGGATCCTCTTGCAGCGGCGCTATGATTCGGGTTGGAGAAAAAACTTCTATGAGTTACTGGAAAATAAAGATATTTCATCTCTGTGAAGAAAACTTACTCTCTCTTGGAGGATACTGTTGAAGTGAATCTTTTTAATTTCCAATTGGGTGAGCTCACTGGAGGTTTCACCTACAACACCTATAATGGCAAGACATGCAAAGGATAAGCAACAACAGATCCGTTTAGAGCAAGGTCAAAATAGAGCTCGGCAGCAATGGCAAAAGCATATGGAAATTCAAAGAGAACTTCGAGTTCAAAAGCTGAGAGAAAACGCAGTGACTGTCTATTTCAATAACTTTCAAAATAACATGAATGTTGTGGAACTGCGTAGGATCTTCAAAGATTTCGGTAGATGCACAGATGTATACATTCCTTCAAGGTTAAACAAAAAGGGGCAATGATTTGGCTTTCCAACATTCAAAGCAAATAACTGTAATCTCACAACCTTATGCAGAGGAATAAAGGTAGGGCAGTATGTAATGGAGGCAAACATTTCGAGATATTCTAGGACTCCAACATCCCTACTAGAACCGATGAAGAAGCCACTGGAGACAGAGAAGGTAAATAAAGCAAGGAATCACTACACTGGAACTATACCACAGGAGGATAAATGCGAGATCGTTAGACCAACAATGACAGAAATGAAATGGTTGAATTGTGCGGCAATATTTGAATTAATAGAAGGAACAACTATGGAACAAGTACAAGATGTACTAAAAAATACTGGGTATTACCATGCTATCATTGCTCCACTACCTTACTGGAACCCTTACTTCATGCTACTACAGAATGAAGATTCGCAGCACAGGTTCCTAATAGAGTACAACCCAGAAATTGCTAAGGTTATTAAATGGGTGAGAGCTTGGAATCCTACTGATGAACCCAAAGACACAAAGAGACTATGATGGGTCAAAGTGGAAGGGGTACCTATTAGTTACCAAAGTGAAAGATTCTTTAGATGGATATCACGTAAACTTGGAACTTTCATTCAAGTAGGAGCAACCCCAGCGGAAAGCAAGAAGTTGAGATCGGGATGTGTATTAATAAGAACTCAAATTGCTAGTAGGATCTGCAGTCAACATGATATTCGAGTGGGCTCGGCGAAGTATTCCATATTCATTGCCGAAGAAGAGTCGGAACAATTGGCCTGAAAAATAGGAATTCCGGTGCCCGGAAGGGGGAAAGTGCCGGTTGAAACACAAAGGTACACTGGTTGGCCAGAATGGTCAGATGCGGCGCCGTATAAAAAAGCTGCGAAAGTGACAGACAAGACCCTTGGTGTCATGACAGAGTTGGGTTGGAGAAAAAAGCCAGAAAATCAGGGATTCAAATCGGCCAAAGAAATCGAATTGTAGATAAGGTATGACCACGAGTTCCCGCGTATGGAGACAAGAAATAGTCCACCACTGAGAGGACTGACAAAGGCGGTGATAGAGGTGGGTCAGGTGGGCCTGATGGGCCTGATTACCCGTGGACCAAAAGAGGTGGCGGGGCCGTCTGGCACAGCCCAAGAAAAGGAAATAAATGAATTTCCCATACTTTTCGATTCACCAACGGCTCAAAGCAGAGAGCTTGAATGTACTGATGAATGAACAAGTGTCAACAAAAGCAAATCAGGCACTACAAAACAGTGAGCAAAAAGACAATATTCCTATCAGCAGGAGCCAACATACCTCAGGTGATTTTAATACCCACTCACCAGCCAGGACATCTACGGTTCTAATCACACAACAGAATATGCAGCAGCCCACACAAGCAAGCAACAAAAAAATAGTTGAAATAAATGGGGTGGCATATGAGATACTTAGCTTTGGACAACAGCTTGGACTCAATATGAATGGTATGGAGGCTCGAATTCTGGAGCAATTTCATCAGATGGAAGCTAGAGATCAAGAAGTCTATGGAAGGCAATTGGACACCCCTACGCAGGACGAAGATAGTATGACAATTATTAATGGAGATACAAGCCTTGCTTGATGAAGATACTATCCTACAATATCAGGGGACTTGGAATGAGACACAAACAAATAGATATAAGAGATCTCATCCAACAAAATGGTATAAATATGATCAGCATACAAGAAATAGAGATGAAAGAAATACCTGCCAGTTTGTTGCCATTACTTTGGGGTCACAATGCTTATAATATGGCATATCGGGCATCAGTAGGGAGTTTAGAGGGTATTTTGTGTAGCTGGAAATTAGAGGTATTCAAATTAATAAGCAGTTGGGAGATTCATGAGGCTCTATGCATTGAAGGGATATGGATTCCAGCTGATAAAAATGTGTGTATAGTTTCTGTTTACTCACCCTGCCCCTTTGAACGGAGAAGACAATTGTGGGAAGACATCACACAAAAACTGCTCCATCCAATATCAGAATTCTACTGCATAATGGGGGATTTTAATTCGGTTCTAAGACAGAATGAGAAGTTAGGAACTTCAGTGATCCCTCGAGCAGAAATGGAGGTTTTTGCTACATTCATAACTGACACACAATTGTTAGATTTACCTCTTATGGGCCATAAATTTACATGGTCTACTACGGATGGAAAGATTGGAAACAGGCTAGACAGATTCCTCATAAGTGATGCATGGTCCCAAATGTGGCCTCAATTGCAACAAAAAGCTCTCCCTAAAACAGTTTCTGATCACTGCCCCCTACTACTAGTTGATGCCATAAAAAATTGGGGACCAATTTCATTCAGGGTATTTGATATTTGGTTGGAAGAACATAGCTATGTGCAAGCTGTTGAAATGAGCTGGAGAACTACATCAGTACCAGGAAGCAAAGGGCATATATTAAAATAGAAACTGAAATTGCTGAAGCAAGCTCTCAAAACATGGAATTCTGAAATATTTGGGAATATCAATACTTCCATCAGGGTATTAAAGACTGAAATCTCCTCACTTGATTCGGTACTTAATTCCAGGCCACTGTTGATTCATGAAGCTGATGAAAGAAAAATAAATGGGAGATGCTACAGCTGAATCTTAAAAAGCAAGCTGCCATGACATTTCAACAATCTAGAAGTAGGTGGCTACAACTTGGAGATGCCAACACAAAATACTTCCACTCATGCGTGAACAGAAACAGGAAAAAATCAGGCATTCAAGGCACATACATCAATGGAGTCTGGACAGAGGGAGTTCTGGAGGTAAAGCAAGCCTTCAAACAATACTTTGAATCAATATTCAAATTGGATAGAGACTATACTACTATACCATTATCCCTACCGGCTATCAAGGTAGTATCTACGACACAAAATGAAGAATTGGTAGCTGTATTTTCAGAACAAGAAATCCATCAAACTATCATGAGTTGCAAGGGATCAAAGTGCCCAGGACCTAATGGCTTTAACCTAAAGTTTATTCAGAGATTCTGGCCCATATTAAAGGAAGATATAATATTGTTTCTCCAGAAATTCTACCAGAAAGAAAAGTTAGCTGCAGGATTGAATCCATCTTTCATTGCTCTACAACAACAACAAAAAACTGGACAACACCCTACCAGCTGACTTCCGGCCAATATCTCTTATAAACAGCATGTACAAAATCTTGGCTAAACTACTAGCTAACAGGTTGAGCAAGGTGATCCCT
>JAOWBN010234559.1:0-12400 GCA_028565015.1 Pinguicula moranensis
GGGTCCATTTCCTTCTTCTCGAGCCCAAACTCCTTGGATCATCAAATTCAAGGCCTCTTTAAATTTCTTGGCTCTTAAGCGTGTAATTGGGCATTCTTGAAGACTTATGGGTTCACGCCGTTCAGTCACCATCTCACTACCCGTGGGCTCTCCATGGGGCTCCAGTTGCACATCCTCTTGGTCCATGTTATTAGTAGGTTGGGTGCAACTTGGGTTCCATCACAGTGGGGTTGGGTAAAGTATAGATCTGGGAAGAGGAAAGCAGGGACCTCAACAATCTTGTAACTCATGACAAGTAATGACTTAAGAACTGGCTGATAGACCTTACTGACTGGATGGAACAACAAACTGCAACTAAAAAACTATGCTGGATCCGAATGTATGGAATCCCATACCACGCCTAGAAGAAGGAAATATTTCAGACAATAGGAAAGGTAATTCGTGTAAATGAGGCAACAACAAAAGCCAACACCTGGAGGCAACCAAGATTCTTGTGCAGGTGAAGCTGGATTATTTTGTGAATCAAACTTTCAAGGTTATAATTGATGGTTAGGAACACATGATAAGAATCGTAGAAATGGCTGAAAGAAAGCATGCACTTGAAAACTGGCAGGATGAGACTTCCTCGGATGAGTTCTCAAAAGATTACTATACCTCTAAAGAGACCAATACTGAGAATGATTGACACAATGGAGATATACTATAGAAAGACCAGAATCAGTAAATCAAGAACAAGCAAAGTCAGAGGAAACTCGTATGCATAGCAAGTACATCTAAGGTCAAAGACAACAAAACAAGGCAACACACCCTCAGAATATACAGTCCACCATAGGTAAGTTCTGACAACCAGTTAGCCAGGAGGATTGGAAGACCTCCACTAGAAGGGAGACATAGGATGAGACCTTATCACTAGTACTAAAGACTCCACAACATTCCACAATATACTCAGCAAAAAAAAAAAGCAGTGAGCCAAGGAATAGACACATCAAATAGAAACAGTGGACCATCAACAACATTCTCTTGAACCAAAAACAGGCATACCGCAATGCAATGCTAGACATGAATTGGATGTATCATCAGAGGGGAGGGCACCTATGGATGCTCTACAACCTCAGGTGATCAATACAGAAAAAGGCTTTTAGATCAAGAGATAAGCCACATTACAAAGAGTAATGCAATCTAGAACAGATCAGATCAGAGACAGGATCCAATGCAATATCCAAAGAGTTCAATGATAAAGGATACAACATTGATACTACAGGAAGAACCAAACAACTGAAAAGGCATAAAACTGCCACACTTGAAAACATATACACGCCATCTCAACCGAGCAAAGAGAAAGGAAAAGTGGTGGACAGGTCAAGGAAGAGAACAACTAAAAAAAGTGGGAACCAACAGATATTGGAAGATTGGAAGGATATCTTACTATCCATTACTAAAAAACAAACACAACGTCTACTACAAGAACCCCTTGACAGAAGTCCTAAATTTACTACCTCTATGAATGACAGTGGAATAAAGGCAACAAATCTAAGACACATTAGCAATGAAGCAAACCACAAAATGCTGATGGGGATAGCCCAAGGAATCCAATATTAGCAGAGTCAGGAACAAACCACCAAGGAACTGATAGAGATAGCTCACAGAAGCAATGAAGACGTAACAAAACAACACAAGGTAGTAAAGACAAAGTAGTCCAAAACAACCAACAATGCAACTCCTTAGCTACAATGTCAAAGGTCTATGAGATAATGGTAGGATAAGAGTGATCACCAGCTATTGATTAAGCATAACATTGATTTTCTAAGCATTCAAGAAACTAGGAAAGAGACTATCAACAATAAACTGTGTGAATCTCTCTGGTTTGACAAGTTTGATTGGGTGTACAAAGGTTCCAATGGACTTCTAGGTGAACTACTTTGCATCTGGAACAAGGATAAGTTCACAAGACAAGACATTATAGATGCAGATGAAGTACTTTTGGTTTCAGGGAAATAGAAAGATGACACAGAGACATCCCATATCATTAATATATATGGCCCTGCAGCATTAGTGGAGAAACAAAGACAATGGTATCAGTGAAACAAGGCAAAGAGGAGGACATGTGGTGCATTATGGAAGACTTTAACACGGTGCTTGATAAAAAAAAAGTTGCATCAAATGGTACAAGTGATAGAGAAATCTTAGCCTTCAAAAAGTTTGCCAATGACATGAACCTACAGGACTTGGGCATGACCAAAAGGATGTACACATGGTACCTGAACTCCCTTAAGGCGATGAGCAGACTATATATGAGAAATGGCTGGGAATTGGCAAAAAACTGGATACAAACTAGGCTTGACCGTGAAGACTCAGGTCATTGCCCCGTGATGTTATGCTCACAAGTAAGAAATTGGGATCCTAAACCCTAAATGTGCTTGATTATTGGCTGAAGATGCCAAGCTTCACCACATTGGTAACAAAGTTTTGGAATGAAACAAAGATTAACAAGATATGCAGGATACAGAATTAAGAAAAAAAATCAAGTTACTTAAGCAAGAAATAAGGAACTGGAACCAGAGAGACCACAATGACATTACCATTATAAGAACAACCTTGCTTGAATCCATGAAGAGGCTAGAGCTTGTAGCAGATCAGGGGAATTCATAGGGACTCCCCTTGTACGACTGACAGAACTGAGACAGAAGTTGCATAACTTTAACAAATAAGCAAGAAAGTATCTTATACCAAAAGCCCAGGATAAGATAGCTCCAGAAAGGTGATGCCAACACAACCTTTTTCCATAGTTGGTTGAGGAAAACCAGGAGTAGAAATAGGATCTAGGGAGTGTGGGATAAAGAGACCTGGATTGAGGAGGTAGACAAAGTGAAAGATTGCTTTAAGGAACATTTCAAACTCAGATTGACAGAGAGTCATCAAAACAGGCCAAGCTTGGGTAGTATCCAGCTGAAGCAACTATAAGATCAAGCTAAACAACATATCTCACTCCCATTCAGTGAAGAAGAGATCCTGCGGGCCATCAAAAATTGTCCTAGTAGGAAAAGTTCGAATCCAAATGGTCTAAATTTTGCGTTCATCAAATACTTCCTCCCTTTGTTGAAGAATGACATTTACCAAATGATGCAAGAATTCAACAACAAAATAGTGAAATATGGAGATGCCTCTCATATCACCTTGGTGGCAAAGAGCACCTCCCCGATGAAAGTTCTAGACTACAGGCATGTTACCCTGATTGGATGCACATATAAAATCATATCAAAAGTATTGGACAATAGACTCAATCATGTGCTGGATGAAGTGATATCAAAAAATTACATGGCAATCATAGGGTAAAGACAGATTGTAGATGGAGTGATAATAGCAAACGAAGTGATAGATGAAATGAAAAAGACCAAAAAACAAGGCCTAATATTTAAGGTAGACTTTGAGAAGGCTTTTGCCATGGTAAATTGGAACTTGCCTGACTTTTGGGGATAAAGGAATGCTTGGAATCAGCCACAACCTCTGTCCTATTAAATGGCAGCCCTACCACCGATTTCATACCATAGAGAGAGCTCAGACAGGGAAACCCTTTCTCACCATTTCTATGGAAAAATGTAATGGTTATCAAAGCCATTCTACACAACTTTGAGCTATTATCAGGAATGAGGATAAACTTTAGTAAGAGTCAGCTGATGGGGAATAATGTTCCTGAAAACACACTGGAAGATATGACTGCTTACTTATAGTGTGAGAAGGGTGGAATGCCTTTCATTTACCTTGGACTACCAGTGGGGGAAAACCCTAGGAAAACAGCAACATGGAAACTAGTGCACGAGAAGTTTAGCAAAGTTTTGGGTACTTGGAAGAACAAGAATCTGTTCGTGGGAGGGAAAATCGTGCTCCTCAACTTAGTGCTAGGAAGTCTACCATCTTACTATTTTGCTAACTATCTGACCCCAAAGACAATAATCAAAAAATTATAGAGTCAGCAAAGAGCCTTTTTCTAGGGAAGCACTCCGGAGCATAGAAAAACATGTTGGATCTCATGGGAAAAGATTTATCAATCAATTGGCAAGTGGGGTCTAGGTGTTAGAAGCTTGGAGGCTTTTAACCAAGCCATGCTAGGCAAGTGGGGAGGTAGAATCTTAAGTAAGGAGAAGGGCATTCTGTAAAGACTTACTGATATCTAAATATGGGAAGGAAGGGTCTTTAACTGTGGGGGGCTAAGAGAATTGAGGGAGAAGTAGTGATAATAGTGAGAAAAGGACCGAGGAGGGGAAATGCTAATACATCCAAATGCTGGATTACAAACAACACTAGATGGAACCCCGTTCAAGAATTGCATGTATACCAAAGTGGGAAATGGGACATGCATCAAATTTTTGGAAGACCAGTGGATAGGAACCTCTACATTGGCACAAAGATTCCTAGGATTACATTACTTAGATAGTTGAACACGTCAAATGGATAGAGGGGGAGTGGATGTGGGAATGGGATTGGAAATGGCAGCTTCATGAGGAAGACTTTTGTGATTTTGCAGCAATAACCTTAATTTTAGCTGATGTCAAACTGCAGGAAAATGCTAAGGACACACACGACTACAAAGGAAATAGTCAAGGCATATACAGTATGAAGGAAGCTTACAGGACAATCTGCAGCGAAGAAACAATCCCCTTCATGAGTGAAGAGGCACAACTTCTACCCTAAGTATGGTACAGGTACATGCCTAAGAATAAATCAATCCTCTTATGGAAACTGCTGTAAAAATGGTTGCCTACTAAACGAAATTTGCAAGCAAAAGATGTGATCCCAACTAAGCAAAGGATAGAATGTGTGCTCTGTAAAGCCGAACAGGAGGAAGAGCAGCACTTGTTTTATGAATAGGAGACACATATTTACTTTAGTAAAAAATATTGCATTGGTTGCCCTTTCAAATTCCACCACAACCACAACCACAACCTACCAAATATATTCCCAACTAAGTTGATGTCTTGGGTCAGATGTATGTAGCCTTACCCTTGTAATTATACAAAGAGGTTGTTTCCGTAGCGACTCAAGATGCATTGCGTCATTGATGTATAGATTTTAAAATTTTCATTAATGATGCAATGGAATTTAATAGAGTCATTTTGATCTAATCCATTATTGGCACAAAGTTAAAAGAATTGTGGATGATGACTCTTTCAGCTCCATTTGCAATAAACACATTGGTTGCCCTTATAGATAAACCACTCAATACCCACTCTGTCGGTGCCAAATATTGCCCAACACATGCTCTATGTACCACAAAACACCCTCACGGAAGGCTGGAAAATGATCTGGGCAGCAATTATGTGGTCCATATGGTTCCTAAGAAATCATGTACATTTCAACAACGCAGTAATAAGCATTGAAGATGTATTTCATAGATTATAGGTCCATTGCTGGAAATGGCTCAAATTCAAAGGAAACCACAACAAATTTGATTACTCCCTATCAGATTGGACATCAAACCATTCGAATGTTTGCGCAGTCAGTAACTAGCTAAGGAGAGCATAGAAGTAGGGATGGTAAGAGAGTTGTACCAGCACAAATGGGGGAGTGATGGAAGCTATATATCATGGCAGGACAGCAGGTATGTCTGAGAAGCTAGTTTCGAGGTTGAAGTGATGCAAGCTACTGTTCTATTAATGCTATACTCATTCGTGATTGTGATTGCAATGTCCACGTACTAATATGCCGACAACTATGAAATTTTAGTTGAGTTGTGTACCAATATGCGCGTAGACGCTATTGATAAGTTGACAACTACAAAATATTTTGAGTTGTGTACCAATACTATACTGATAAGTTGACGACTAGGAAACTTTAGTTGAGCTACGTACCAATAAGCAAAACCATGCTATTGATAAGTTGGCAGCTATGAAACGTTTTAATTCGTGTATCGTTACGGACATCCAAGAACAACTCATGTACCTGAGCCTTTATTTCAAGCAGAATTCTTTGCAGTTTTGAGCAGGTATTGAGCACACCATAAATCCTAATCCTAGCTATTTGAACTCCCTTGTTGGTTGAAGGATAGATTACAATGGTTGAGCTGCTGTTTTTTAGTACTGTTCTGGATGGTTCATATCTCAACGTCGAGTTCTATATCCAAGCTCAGCTTGTATGTCGAGATGTAAATTTTGCACTCTTTTGTATTAATACAAATTTTGGCTTATAAAAAAAATATTGTGTACATGACCATAAATTATCCTACTTTGAAAAATGCAACAAAAATTTCACAAATGCAAAACATATAGTTCAAAACATAGAATTTGTCAATATATAGCACTTACAGTAAGTGTTGGAACGAATGGAATGTTGGTCAGCACCCATTCTATTATAAATCAAGGTGTATTAGAAATGTTTATAGAAATTAAATGAAAAACACTAAATATTAACTCTAAATTTATCCCTAAACAAGAAACTCTCAAATTCTCAACCCTAAAATTTGAATTGGGCAAACCCTAATTCCTTCACATAAGAGAAGTTTGAAGAATTTGTTTCATATAAGTAGAGGACGACAAAAAAGAAGTTAAAACCTATAGATTGCCCCCACCTGATCTGAAATACGAACTCCCCTTTCAAAAACCATAAAATAGTTCAAACAAGGCGATTGATCAGGCAGATGCTTATCCAAAAGAAGGTTGATTGAATAAGCTTTCAAGAAAGAAGAAAAGAAAGAGTTGAGATTTGTTTTATGTAGCTAAATCTACGAAATTTCGAAGTTAAACCTTCAAACCTAAACCCTAAAATCAAAAATAAACTAATTTGGGGTCTATTTGGAAGGAAACAGAGGGAAAGACGTAACCCAATGATGAATAGGCATCCTAGTCGATCTTAACGGTGTCGGGTGCAATTTATTGACGGATCTAGGATGAACAAATGCAATGTTCTTCGTTGCCGCGTAGAACAGGAAAAGTCGAATTGGGAGTAGAGAGGTTGAAAAAAGTTTTGGGATTGTATATATATACAATGGCACTGACCGTAATTAGGTTAAAATAAGGGTAGCGGATAATTAGCAAGAGGGATTCCACGTTGATATAATAACCATCCAAAAATGGGTAGAATAATTTTAGGTTATTTGATTGCCCAAAAATTAAAACACTGTCAACCAAACATGTTGTATCAGTGGATTAGTTACAAAATCCGCTTGAAACCAAGTCACAAATCAGTTTGTCAAACTGAGCCTTATGGGATTTACTTAAAAATAATCAAACTAAAGGAGATTTAATATTTATATAGAATTCTAAAAAATAAAAACAATCTCGCTCACAAAGCCAGAGCCAAGGGGGACCATGATTCCCCCAGCATTTTAAAAAGATAACTATGCATGTAAAAAAAATTAGTTTGATCCCGTCAAATAATGTAGCATACTTGTTTTTAAATAACACATCAAGTGTCTTTAAAGTTGGTTGAAGGCCAATTTTGTTAATAAGAGGTAAAGGGTTCAAATTCTCCTTCTCACTTCTTTTTTTGAAATAAAGCCAAAATGTACAATTAACCATTACAACACATAAGAAAGATAAATTTTTGCCAATAAGAGGTAAAGGGTTAAATCCATGTGGGTTTCCAACCCTACTCATTTGCTATTATTTGAATATATTAACCACTACACCACATAAGAAAAGATAAATTTCTACCAATTTTAATTATCTTTATCTTCATTGGAAGTTTTTAATATATATATATATATATATTTTTTTTTCTACAATTCTTTTAACATAGTTATTTTTTATATATGCAAAAAGGGTACTGAAGATTTTTCTCAGATTGATCGCACAATTATAACCTACCAGTATATTTCCAACCAAGTTAGGTTGTGGGAGGTTAGATGTACGCAGTCTCACCCTTATAATTATACAAAAAGATTGTTTTCGTTGCGACCCAATATGAATTGCGTTATTTGATGTATTAGTTTCCAACAAATTCAGATTGATATCGAAGATAATTTGGTTAAGATTCATTTATTTTACATAATTATTTTATTTTATTTTCTGAAAATGTAAGTTCCCTTAATTGTAAAATCTTTTATTTTGGATAATGGAATCATTAACCAACTTGAGAAAAATTTATCCCTGACAAAAACTTTTTGCTCCGCGCGTATCGCTTAAGGATTTACTTAAAAGTAATCAAATTGAAGGAGATTTAAAATATTTTATATAGAATTCTAAAAAAATAAAAACAATCTCGCTCATTTTAAATTTATATTTTATCTCCAATCGAAATTTCACTCCAATATTCATATCTTCACTCGTCCACTGTTTCCATGGCGTGGGGTTGCAACGGATCTTCGTCATCTTAAACTATGGAAAATGGAATTTTCCTTAAGAATTCAAACTCAAATTTCCGAATGTGACACGTCTCTGAAGAAGTGCGTCATCGATTGACTTGATGGCCATCGCCCATCAATCAAGAATTAGAAATACTTTTGAAATGGCGGCGAGTCTGCGTCATCAAACTTTGTACACAAAAGTAAAGAGACATATACGCCAAACTTTTTTTTTATCGAAACTTCAAAACAGTATCATTGCACCAGCCGGGAATCGAACCCGTGTCTGTACCGGCAGGGTACTATTCTACCAATAGACCACTGGTGCACGTTGCTTTGCTCGTTACTAATAACTATTTTTAATTAAAATTCGCACAAGACTGCTTAAATTTTTTGTTGAAGTACGGAATTCATTACAGAAGTTGAACTTTCTGAAACATTGTTTTTCATATTATAAACCAAAAAAATAGTTATAGAACATGTGTAAAAGCCGCCTAAATGTACCTAACAAAAAATCCCACTGCCTAAATGCCATTTTAGAGAAGCTGTAACCTGGCTCATCATTATTGAGCCAAAAAAATGCCATTTCAGTGTTGGGGTTGAGAGGAACCAAACGACTCAGAACAAAACAAACTAAGCATGTTTTGGGCAGGGATTTGTGAATCCAACAGATCAAGTTGTTTCTCTTTGGCAGAAAACAAGTAAACTATTTAATTGTGCTAGACCAAGCTCAAAAAGTATTGTCGGAAATTAAACTTGCAAACTCATCAAATATTAAAATTAATCAACAAAGGTTTAACCAAAAAAAAAAAAAATCAACAAAAGAATTTCGGAAAATAGGTTAATTTATTTTCGATATGGGCCTTCTATAAAACATATCTGGCGGCCCCCCTTTTCATCTATTTTTAGGCCCAATTTATAATGTTGCACATTTGAGTTAAACTAACTAAGTTTTTATTTGGGCTTTGTATTAATTAAGCCCACTGCACCTTACCTGACGGGCTTACAAGTCCGGACATCTTTGGGTAAATGGGCCACATCTAGAAAGCCCTGAAGATCGTGTACGTCGATTCACTTACCATGGGATGGCTGAGGAGAAGAAGTCACGGATCCGACTCCAAGAAATAACCAGTCTGAACCATTGATTAAAAACACATATCCAACGGCCTGTGTCAAGTCAACCCCTCGAATTCTACAAATATTCTCAACCATTGAAATCGATTAGATCCAACGGTTGAATTCAAACTCTATTCCACGAGCAGTGCAGTCATTCGTAGCCGTTCAACGGAAGACCATCCAACAGACGATGTTTTTCTCGACCAGTATAATTAATCTCGGTCCCTCATGCTTTGTCAATATCCAACGGCCAGCCGAAATTTGTGGACCTCGAGCAAAAAAATGGCAATCCAGTCGTCCCTTTGCCAAACTCATCTAACGGCCTTAAATCAGTCCACTTTGATGACAAATAAAAATAAAAATTAGCAGTTGGATCAACTAAATCGAACAATCAAAATTAAAACCAGTAAAATATAAATACCCTAAAAACACAGAAAAATACGGAACTCATTCATTCAATTATTTTTCTCTCTCTTCTCTCTCAATTCAACTCTCTTCTCTCTCGATTCAACATTCAACTTTCTTGATTCACTACTAATTTTTTCTCTCGAGCGTTTAACAGATATCTCTCTGTTTTTCCGCTTCAATGTCATTTGATTCTCTGTTTTTACTCAAAACTTCAACTTTTGTGACTGAAATTCGTTTATTTCTCATTCAAACTCGTCAAATTGGTTTTCAAACTGCATCATCCACACCTCATCTACCAAGGACATAGTCTCGGATCTCAAGTCGATACTTGTAGATTTGCTACTATATCATTCTAAGTTTGGTAGATTAGCGTCGATTCTAGCATTAGGGCAACTGTTTTGCCCAAATTTGTTTACTTAGAGTATTCTTTGTAATATTGGTCAAGGGAATTCACTAAATTGAATAAAGGCTACAAGGTCTACCGATTCCGGAGCTCAACGTGGAGTACGGAGTTTAACTCTCACGAACCACGGGCATTATATCTCGTCCCTTTACTGCTTTCTTTAAATTCTGCAAATATATTATATCGTTAATTATCTTCTAACAAATTGGCTAAGTGTATACTCTATAAGATCCGACACAACGAATTCTAACAAATACAAGCAGCAAAATAAATTCTGATCCACAAATCACTACTACCATGAGCCGTTTTCAAGGATACATTCCACTTTTCTAGATTCTCTAATATATAAGGGCACTAGAACTGCCTTGAAACATTTTACATGTGTACAGAGTAACATAGGTGAATCAGAGAAATAAAGAAGTTGTAGGTTGTTCCACCACTGGCAAGTTAAAGACATACAAATCTTCTCCTTTGTTACAGTAAGAATAAATTTGTAACATGTTGAACAAAGATTTTATGTACATGAGCCCGTACAGCATCAGCATGATGTAGGTGATATCCAGTGTTATCAGCATGCACCTAAACTGATGCAAAAAGGAATCTTGACAAACTAATATCCGCACAGATGGAAACCAAAATTCCTCAGACAAAGTCATCAAATGCTCCTCCCCTGCGTGTTCTTCAGGTCCTGCACAGTGCAACCATCAGGAGAAGAAAATTGTTCTTGTACCAGAATTGAAGGAAGAGAAATCTGTCGGGCTGGAAAGGTGAACTCTGAGTCTGTAGACGTGATCTCTGAGGAAGCGGAAGTATCATCATCCTTATCTTTAGCAACAACTCGTGAAGCTGAACTCGAGTTGGATGAGGTGCACAAAATCATTTTGAAAGAGCTCTGAAAATTGGCTAGACATGTTGTATATCATCCTGAGGCCCACTAGATCGTATCTAGTATTAGTTTATTGATACAAGTCTTGTTGGAGAGGATTCACAAACACAAAAATAATTTAACAAATAATGTAATCAAGAATTACTTCTCATGATTGTCTTCCAAAATCTTCAACAGCTTCAAAGCCCAAGGATCTCACAATATACGAATCTTCCTCTCCTGAAGGAAACCAGTCAGGCTAAAGAATTTCTTAGATTCGACAACCGTGTAACCTTGGAGGTATTTATTTAACCTAACTCATTAATGGACAGACCCTCTACCACTCAACTTTCTGGCCATAGGTAAGTGATATTGGATTTGGCCAAATTTAATTCAATATCACAAACCCATATCTTTTATCAGTCTAATTAAGTGAAAGCCTTTAAAAATTATTTTGTTTTGACTCCAAAATAATTTAAACAAAGCAAGCTTTAAAATAAATCTTTTATAAAAATAACTTTAAACAAAATTATTTTCCAACATCTCCCACTTAATTTTGTTTTCAAGGATGATACCTGAGTGTACCAATTACAAGTCCTACAGCTATCCCGGGTCTGCATAGTTTGCTTTCAATATACCGAGACTGGGTCTGGCAAGAAACTAAACTAGATCCAACGATCAAATGGTGCTCATTAGTGCACAATATACTTGCTATTATAGCAACAGTGACTGTCACGGCCACCAAGGACTATGCCCCTACCACGTACATAGGCTTGAGCTATTTGATTCACAGACAAGCCTTGCATCTTATAGATGTCGTTCCACAAACCAATCAGTAAATGCACCAAAAGCATAAACCATGTGAAACTAGGTCCTGAGTCGGGACAACATGTGCGCACATATCAAATCCAGTGAGAATCAATCACATATATCAAACACATTAAGATATAAATGAAAAAAAAAATCTCCCACTTAGATATGAATCACAAAACAACAAGCCCCATATTGTTCACATGTTCAGCAAATATAGAAATGCTTAGACACTTGGTAAATGAATCTGCTAGATTTGCGGAAGAAGAAACTTTCTCAATAGTTACTTCTCTCTTTTGATAATATCACGAATATAGTGAAATCTCCCTTCTATATGCTTAGCTTTGGAATGACTCTTTGGATTTCTCGATATGGCTATGCCGGCTGTGTTATCACACAAAATCCGAATAGGATGTTCCACACATGGAACTATAAGCAGCTCATTTATAAATCTCCTCAAGAACACTGCTTCTTTCGCCGCATGATTCATAGCCACATATTCAGCTTCCATGGTAGATTGAGC
>JAOWBN010234570.1:0-12399 GCA_028565015.1 Pinguicula moranensis
CATAGCCTATATATAGAGATTTAACTGGGTAGTTAGACGGACTTGTGGTTAAGTGGGCTTAAGGTTTAATTAATTAAACGAATTAATTAAATTAATCCAACATTTACCTTTCCTCTTCCTAGTGGTGGTTGAAGGACTCCTACTAATAAACCAAGTTGTTAAACCTGCAAAGATAATTGGTATCAAGGTTGGGATGTGGTTCTCTCTGATCTTTAGTACACTGATGGTGCCATATTATTTGCTGCTGGAACTCTTGAAAGCATCTTTGTGACGAAAGGAATTCTCAGTATTTTTCAAAAATGTCTTCAGTATACTGATGGCACCATAGGACGACTTGATTACTTAACGACACTCTTAATCAAGATGGATTAGTGATGCCAAAATATCCAAATTATCATCTTAGAATAATCATATTGCACCAGTGCTCCAAGCGGTATATACATGTTGTTGGCTTATGGAGCACGTACTTAATCCATGGGTTGGTGAAAGATCATTCACTCATCATTGTTCTGCTTGAAAGATTGCATCCCACCACTCATACCTTACGCCTTGGTGGTGGAGAGTGTGAGATCATACTGCAAGATAACTCTATGATTCTCGTCGTCCAATTGTGCTAATAAACTGTGTTGCTGCCTTACCAACTTACTACCTCTCCTTTTACCGAGCACGTAGGTTTTTTTTTTTGGATTTTTTAAATAAGGTTACTACATAAATGAAAGGATCCCGTTAATGTTCGGGAAGCCAATACAGAAAAAAACCAAAAGCTATCCATGTTAGATTCTACGTCCGATATATCCCAAATAATAATCATCAAATTTAATCGGCCGCGCTGATATACGCGTGGAGTTCTTTCCTTTTCCAGTCTTCCTTTTAAGCTGGAGATCGATATCCGAGTCGTAAAGTTTCATATTCCTTCTCGAATATGCATTCTCTTCTCCCGCAGACCCTGCTCGCCAATCATCTTCTTCCTCTTGGTTGATCGGGATATCTGTTAAACCCTGTACTTGTTGCGGCAAATCATTTTTCCGTTCTTTCTCTTTTGCTCGATTCAACCAAATCTGCAATGTTTGCTCATCCTCACTCGGGTCAATCGTTTCATATCCTTGACCCAACCAATCTTCTTCTAGAGAAACAGGGGTCAACTCATGTATGCGCTCAAGTTCCTCGCCGGTAAAACCCATTGTTTCTATATCAAATCCGTCGCCTTTTTTCATGTTCTCCTTCTCACATTCAGCAGCTTTCTTCCCGGATGATTTCAGAGATAGGGAAAATTTACCTTTTTCCTTTCTTCTTGGATTTTCCGCCGCTAAGTTTGGTCTCCTCCTTGCAGCAAGAGCTCATGCACCGATTCAATGTCATGGCGGAAAAAGACAGCAAGAACAACAGTCAGAAATCCATACTGGGTGACCAACCGTCCTTCCAGGCTAGATCATCAGCTCCAAGGCCATATCCACTGCATCAACCCACATTCGAATATGATAAAGATGAAGGCGATCGGGGTCACAAAGCCAAAACACCCTACACTGACTTTCCGAAATTCACCGGCGTCAATCCTAGGTCATGGATCGAGTAAAGTAACGCCTACTTTGCCATACACCGACATTACATATGCGGAGCGCATCGAATTCTCTCGTATGCACTTCGAAGAAGAGGCCGACAACTGGTTCCGTAGCCTGATTCACTCCCGGCTAACCAATTGGGACAACTTCATTGCAGTCGTCCTAGTTTGATTCGACAAGGAAGACAAAGGCAATTTACTCGAGGACTTTATGGGCCTCAAGCAACGTCCGTACGAATCCTTACAGGACATAATACGCCGCTTTGATCCCATGATTCCATCTGTGCGGATCCACTACCTTGATTTTGGAGAAACCTTTTACCTAGAGAAATTCATCGACTGTCTTCTGCTAGCCTTACGGGACGCTATTCGCACTCAACACCTGCGAACACTTCTGGACGCTATATCGATTGGAAAAGACCAGGAGCTCGTTGTTAATGCCCTAATTGAGCAACTTAGCGGCACCTAGAAACTACCACCGAGGCCACCAAGCAATCCTATACCTCACAGACCAGCTGCTATGCCTCCATGGAGACGACTTGTATCCAACGCGGAAATGAAGGAGCTGATTGAGAAGAGCTTATGTTTCAAATGCGGCTAGGCCTTCGCCCCAGGACATAGGTGTGCCACTTACATCTATGCCCTATAGGTGGATGAACCTACCCCGTGGACGAACCTCCGCCGCCCATACTTGAATCGGAATCTGAATGGCTGGCGCTAGACCCCAAAGAGGGCAGTTTATCCCTCAATGCAATCTGCGGCAACACTGCCCTCAACACCTACCGAATTCGCGGCTACCACAAGGGTGAACCCCTCCAAATCTTGGTGGACGGAGGCAACTCACATTGCTTCTAAGACCAGAAGTTTGCCGAACGAATGCGCGTGGAGACAAACTAACTTTTAAATTTTTAAGAAATAAACATATAATTATTTTATTTATATAATTATTCATTCAAAATTAATATAAAATAACTCATTTACCCAAAATAAAATATTCATACCTCATAAATAAAAAGTAAGATGAAAATACAATTTTATATTTTTAATCTAGGTCATTATCCTGAAATTTAAGCTCTTCATTGTACATGTCTCTTTAGCACTGTAAACCAGTATATGAAGAAAATATAAAAATATTTATTAATTCAGTAAAAAAAAAAAAAAAAGATACAGAACCAATTCCAAGTTACAACTTTAATTCAATCACGCACGAAGCCCTAGAAATGTTTCAACTTCAATCAAGCATGGAGCCCTAGAAATTAGGGGAAGGGAAGAGAAAACAAAGAAGCCGCCGCCCGCGCGTTGAACTTCACCTCCGATGAATGATACAAAACCCTAGAAATCAGACTAAAAGGTAAGAAATAATTTCAACGGCGCTCCACCACGCCCCCGGGATGTCGCCCGCCCCAGCCACCTGGGGGAGTCATCGCAGGCGCCCCAGACAACACTGGGCTACACCACACCAATGAGGGTCGAAGTCGCTGATGGAGCACGATAGATAAGCATCATCTTCTGCCCGGAATTTCACTGGACAATGCAGCACACAGAATTCCATTGTGCACCAAGAACATTCCCCCTACAGAGTTACGACTTGATCCTTGGAGGAGATTGGCTCAGGCAATATGGATTTGTCTCATACAATTATGAAGATATGGTGGTCACATTCATAAAAAAACGCAGAGGAACTCATCTGCATGTCAGCTAGACAGATGGATAGCTTGATTCATAGTAGCCTCACTGTCATGGTGGGCATAATAACAAATCATGAAGATCTAAACCTCACAAATGCAGCGATCTTCAACTTGGAAACCAAGACTTCCACCAGACCACATTACAATGGGAGCCACATCACACCTTAGATCAGGAATCCCCGTTCACCAAACATCTCTAGGAAAAAATAACTACTCAACACAGGACTGATCCGCCGCAGCCACAACCCATTTGCATCCCATGTGATCCTTGTCAAGAAGAAAGATGGCAGTTGGCGCATGTGCATTGACTACAGGCACTTGAACAATCTCATAGTCAAGAGCAAATTTTCAATTCCTATTACCGACGAATTACTTGACGAATTGCATGGCGCCACTCACTTCAGTAAATTAGATCTACGATCCGGTTGTTTTCATATTCGTATGACAGACAAGGACATTCCACTCACGAGCTTCATCACCCACCACGACCAATTCAAATTCATTGTGATGCCATTCGGTCTCTGTAATGCGCCCGCCACCTTCCAAAGCCTTATGAGCCAAGTCTTCTCCGACTTTCTCCGGCGGTTTGTACTCGTCTTCTTTGGCGATATCTTGGTCTACAGTTGGTCAGTGGAGGAACATTTGCAACACCTTCAAGTAGTACTAGATACAATGTGGCCCCACCAACTGTACGCCAAGGAATCAAAATGCTCCTTCGGACAGAACTCGATTGGTTACCTGGGTCATGTAATTAGTGCGCCAGGCGTAGCTACCGATCCAAACAAAATCCAAGCCATGGTGAATTGGCCACCCCCATTCTATCTTAAGTCCTTACGTGGGTTTTTGGATTTAAGTGGGTACTACAAGAAGTTCATCAGTGACTATGGAACCACTAGTAGGCCACTCACCCTCTTGCTCAAGAAAAACGCGTTCCACTAGAACGAAGAAGCTGACCAGGCATTCCAGAACCTCAAAACAGCTATGTGCAACGCTCTTGTGCTCACATTACCCGATTTCAACAAGTCGTTTGTCATGGAAACGGATGCCAACAACAGAGGAATCGAGGCCTTCTCACACAAGGCGGGCGTCCCATCGCGTACTTCAGGGGCGCCTTGGGTACCAGAAAATAGACCCTCTCCTCCTACGAGAAGGAACTCCTCGCAGTTGTACTCACAGCCAAGAAATGGGCCAGCTACCTCCAAGGTATACACTTCGTGATCAAAACCGATCAACAAACATACTCTCTTGCAGCAGAAGTTGATAGCCAAACTACTTGACCTCGAATATACCATCCAGTATAAACAGGGAGTCAACAACAAAGCAACTGACGCCCTATCTAGATTCGGGCCGGACATCAAGGCTGACAGTTATAGATAGCATCACAACCAGCCAAGCACAGTGGCTAGAAGAAGTGGCAGCAAACTGTAGAGGGGACACTCTGTTTTCCCGCATCATTCAGTCCAAGATCCTTGATCCAACAGCTTACCCGAAGCATCATCTACAATGTAGAATCATCAGGTACAAAGGACGTATATGCGTAGGACAGAAATCGGATCCTTGAACAATTACACGATGCCCCCATTGGCGGACATTCGGGCATACAGGTGACCCTTCACCGAATCAGGCCCTACTTCTTCTGGCCCGGCCTCAAAAAAGATGTGGAGAACTAGATTGGAAGCTGCAACACCTATTTTCGTAATAAAGCCGACACCACTAGCCACGCCTGGCTACTCCAACCTCTGGACATTCCAGGATCTCAATGGGAGAGCATTCATGGACTTCATTGAAGGCCTAGCCAAATCCAATGGCAAAAGTCTAATCCTAGTCGTCGTTGATAGGCTTACCAAATACGTGCACTTCATTGCAATGGCTCACCCATACACCGCGGAATCAGTCGCTCAAACCTTCATCAACCAAATTTACAAGCTCCACGGCCTCCCAAGCCAAATCATCTCTGACCAAGACCCAATATTTACCAACAACCTATGGCAGGAAATGATGAAGCTTGCTGGGATCAAATTGGCCATGAGTTCGGCATACCACCCGTAGTTCGATGGACAAACCGAACGCGTGAGTTGTCTAGAAACATACTTGAGATGCGCCTGCTCCCAAAAACCACGGTCGTGGAGTCGATGGATTTCCCTGCTCGAGTATTGGTACAACACTTCTCAGCACGCCAGCATCAAAATGTCACCATACAAGGCCTTATACGGGACTGAAGCACGATACCTCCCATTGACTCCGATCCAAAGTCTCACCATTCCCACAGTACATCACTTCTACCAACAGCGAAAAGAACTACAATACCTTTTGAAAGAGAACTTGCTAAAAGCACAACAGAGAATGAAACTTCAGGCAGATAAGAACACGGTCGAGCGACATACTACAACATAAGACCATGTGTATCTCAAGCTTCACCCTTACAAGCAGAATATGGTCCAATTCTGCCACAACATGAAACCGTCACCACGCTTCTACAGTCCCTATAAGGTGCTCGAAAAGATCGGACCTGTAGCGTACAAACTGGAGCTTCCCAGCACAACAAGAATCCACACTGTCTTCCATGTCTCGCTGCTCAAGGGAAAATTGAAGGAAAGAGAAAGTAACTCGGAGAACATCCCACCATTGCGTCTAGATGGAGGTCACCAAATCAAACCCCTCAACATCTTGAGTACACGGGACGTACTTGGACGAAGTGAGCCACAAAATCAAGTCCTGGTACTCTAGGCCGGCTCCATACCCGACCAAGCTACCTGGGAAGACACCCAATTCATACGACACAACTGGCCGGGTAAGGACCTCAAAAGGAGAGGGGTAGTGTAATACCCCCCACCAGACCAAAACATCCAAGGAACTGAATAGGGGAAGAAGTAGAAAAGATATGAGAGGAAGCGGAACGCCACGCAGAGGTAGGAAACGACAGTATCATTTGAATAAGTTGATCGAGTCCAAGTAGAAAAGTTGTTCCTTAATTTTTGTTAATTTCTTATTACTCAATCAGATTAGGATAGCCATGTCTTAAGTAGTTGTACGATTCTTCCGGAAGCCAATTCTTCCGGAGATGATTTCTATTATCCAGGTGAGGCGGAACAGCCGCAACGTCATAAACCAAAAACGAGGATAAATAACTATAATCCCAAGGGAATTGATATGAAGTGAAATAGCAAATTCTTTCACCCAAATTCTTTGTTGTCCTCAAGAACTCTCTGCTCTCTATTCTCCTCTGTTATCTCCCCTAGTGTTGTCTGAGGCGCTCCCCAGGTCCAGGGCGCTTAAGGCGCCCGAGGTGTCCCCCAAGACGGCTGAGGCAGGCGACACCGCAGGGGCACGCTGGAGGCGCGCGGGGTGTCGGGGGAGAGGCGGGAAGCCGCGAGGCCACTGCCAGGAGCGAGAAAAGGAAAAAAAAAGTTGTGAAATCTTTGCAGATCTGTAGGAGATTTTTAACCTAATTGTAGGAGATTTCTAACCTAATTATAACAGATTTCTAACAATAAAAGGTCACTGCTTCGCCAAAAGTCTTCCATAAACCAGCACCACCGTTCTTTTTTTTCTTCAGACCAATTGCAGTTTGGAAACACGGTTATTCCGTCAACAGGAAAGAGAGCATAAAGTTAGCACCCAAAAAAAGAATTTTCTAGCCAAGAGTGATCCCACACTTCCAAAAGAAAACATCTTACAAAACGAATTTCTCTGTCAGTGGGAATTTGAAGGCATTCTAAAGCTGGAACAATGCCATCAGTGAGAAGTTGAAGGCATTCAGAAGGTGGAACAGCATAAATGTAGCTCCTTACTCTCGATCTATTTATTATCATAATTGGGTGTTGACTGTTGAAAGCTACAATAGACCGACCTCTCTATCATTAGGCTTCGTTCAGAGATCAAAAAAATATGATTCTCCTTTATTTAAAATTAAAATTCCTTCAAACTGTAGCTGCTACACATTGTAAGTCTCGAGAAAGGGAGAAAACCAATGCATTCCTTTGAACTGTAATTGCTACAGGCAGTTATGCTTTGATGGGGTTGATGAGGCCCATTGCCCATCAAATTTGACTGTTTTTGCCTACACATCACTGATTGCTTTTTTTTTATCAACATTTTAATCATTTTGTTTTGTCCTTTGTTTCATCTTATTTCTATAATCTATTCATCCTCTTTTCTTTTTTCAAGGATTTCAGAATTGACAAGAATTCTTATTCACTAATTTAAGTTTGTTTCTAAGTTGAAAAGAGAAATGTAATACTAGTCTCTAATGGGGTAATGTATTATCACAGGGCATATTGGTTCTTGTACTGCAAATTATTTGAAGGGACATCTCTTTGAGAATCTCATAAAACATCCAGAATTTATTGCCAAGCCCAAATTGGCCATAAGTGAGTGGAAAGATCTAATTGTGTTTATTGCAAAATTATGCAAGTGCTTATCGAGTATCTGAATGGGCTACCTAGGGTCCCTAAAAGAAAGAAAATCAAGTATTTCACTCGAGTTTATGAATCTGATTTTTGTCTTTTGTTTCACATTCCAATACTAGTTATTAATCTGATTTTTTATTAAAACTTTTCTTTGATTACATGAGGGAAACAGTACATGAATCTGATTTTTGTTTTACATGACGCATTTCGTACAATACATGATTTTTTTTTATTACATCTTTTTTTTATTCATTTTTTCTTATATGAGGCATTCCATACATGAATACACAATTATTATGCTCTATTACATTAATTTGTTTTTTTGGTAGATGACGCGAAACCCATCGAGAAAATATGCTACAATAGTTGATCCAAAAAATAGATATGACTTTAAGTCACTTCTACGATAAGGTGACGAAAGGAGGAGTTCGAAGGGTGAAAGAACACTTGATAGGTGGGTTTAGAAATATAACAAAATGTCTTAAATATCCACCACGGGTGAGGGATGAAGTTAAGGACTTTATACAAAAAAAGGAGGATGCTAAAACGGATCAAATGTTGAGGTTTTCATCAACGATGACAGATTTTGAGATTTCGTACTTTGGGAAAGGAGAGGAAGAGGAGTTGGAAGATGCCTCTCTATTGGCAAAAAAGGAACAAGCAGTAGGCCATTTCAATTTAAAAGGCATAGGACAATGTCCTATGGATGTTTACTTCAATCCGGATCCAGCAAAAGTTATCGAAGCAAGAAAGCTGAACAAGAGAAAACAACAAGCAATAAATGAAATCTGCAAAAAGGGATTGCGTGAAAAAGCTTGTAGCTGCTATGCTAAATGGTTTTATGATGCTGGGTTTCATTTTAATGTAGCAAACTATGATAGCTTTAAGATTGCTGTTGAAGTAATTGGGCAGTTTGGGCCAGGCATGAAACCACCAAATTATCATGAGTTGAGAGAACCTTTGCTAAAAAAAAGTTAAAGATGTGATGACAGATTTGGAGAGTCATAAAGCGGCATGGGCTATTTATGGGTATTCAATTATATCTGATGGATGGCATGACTCGGTTTCTCGTAGAGATATCGTAAACTTTTTAATAAACTCTCTTAAAGGTTTAATTATCATCAAATTTACAGATGTGTTAGAGATTGTGAAAGATGCAAATGCCTTATTGTTAATGCTCGAAGAGATGATAGATTATGTTGGAGAACAGAATATAATCCAAATTTTCACAGATAATGCTTCCAATTACAAGAAAGCTGGACGGATGTTGCAAGTGAAGAAGCCCAATTTGGTTTGGTCTCCATGTGCAGCACATTGCATTGATTTGATGCTTGAGGATATTGGTAAGATACCTGTTGTGAGGAGTGTAATAAAAAAATATAAGCTTGACCGAGTATATCTATATCCAAATGGGCGTAGTGAATATGATGAGAAAGGTATACTGGTAAGAGGGAGTTGCTTAAGCCTGCTATGAATAGATTTACCACATCCTTCATCGCCTTGAAGTCCATTCATATGCAGAAGTCTAATCTAAGAAAAATGTTTACTAATGATGAATGGACTAATAGCCAGTGGTATAAAGATGAGGAAAGTAAGCAGATGACTACCACTGTGTTGAGCGATATCTAGTAGAAGTATGTCATGTATGCTCTCAAGTTGACATGTCCTATTGTGAGGGTGTTGAGAATGGTTGCTGAGCGTAAGCCTGATATGAGTTATATTTATGAGGCTATGGATAGGTGTAAAGAAGCCATTTCCAAGGCATTCAATGGAAATGAAGAAATATGAGAGTATTTGAAATCATTGATACTGGGTGGAATAATCAGTTGCATCGACCATTACATGCAGCGGGTCATTATCTAAATCCACCAATCTTTTATGTCGATGTACAAGGTTTGAATGGATGTGTAGAGGTCATGAACGGGTTGCTAGATTGTATTTAGAAGTTAAATCCCGATCCAAGTATTCAAGACAATATACTGAGAAGTGAAATGCCTTTATATCGGGACGCTGTCAGTATTTTTCAAAACCTTTGGCTATTAGGCACAAAACCAAAATGGCACCAGGTAATTAACAATCAATTTATTATTAGAGCATTTATTTGATTGATATATCAATATATGATATGTTAAATATTTTAATTTAATGTTGTTTTAAGTTGAATGGTGGAAAAATTATGGGTCCACTACGCCTAATTTGTAAAGATTCGCAATTAAAGTGTTGAGCCTCACTTGTAGTGCCACTGGCTGTGAGACGAATTGTAGTATTTTTCAACATGTAAACAATCCTAACTCCTACTGTTAATCAATGACATTCTTCTGGCTATATTTTTGAAGTAACTAATGCATGTCTAACTCCTATATTTTTTTTCATTATTAGGTTCATAGTAAAAAGATGAATCATTTAGCACAAGAACGATTGAATGACTTGGTATTTGTAAAATATAATAGAGCACTCAGACATAGATTCAATATCACAGACCAAACTGATCCTATTCTTCTAAGTGAAATTGATGAGAGTAATGAATGGTTACTTGGGAGGATGGAGGAGGAGGATAGTGATAATGAAGATTTAGTCTTTGAGGATGATTCACTAACGTGGAGAACCGTTAGTAGAGCTTCTGGATTATTGGAACTCATGCACCGTACTAGAGACACCACAAATACAAAGGAGAAAGCTTCAAGCTCTAAAGTTGCTCATTTACATCTTATGAATGAAGATGATGAGGATGAAGATATTAACTTGATTGGGTCGGATGAAGGAGAAGACGAAAAGCTCTTAAGTGAAGATGATGATATTGATGATATTTAGTTACTGATTTTGTGTTATAAAACTTTTGTTGAGAATTGAGAACTTTTTTTTCTTCATGATTACGAAAGTATTGATAATTTTAATCATTATGAATTATGGATATTTTATTTTGTATAAATAAATTGTTTTATACTGATTTTGGATGGATAATTATTTAAATGAAGAAGTATATATTTATTTTTTGATAATTAAAAAGTAAGTGTGCCCCGATTCGTGGGGTGCACGCCCCGTCGCCTCGTCGCCCCGCGCCCCTAACAACACTGCATATATATATAGGGATGAAATGTATAAGTTGTAATAGATTCCATATTCAATAACAAGTACACAACAATTTCTCTCTATTTTCAATACCATGTAACTAGACCCACGCTTGGCGGACTGTGCTACTTTTGTAGGATCAAGTGGCTCAATTTTTAAAATTCCGAAAATTTTCGAATTCAGACCAAGCATGAAATCGAGCCTATAAACATGTTTAATTCATATTCCAGGTGAAGGCGATAGCTGTACTTACCTCGATTTGGCCGGAAATCCAAAATACCCGTACGAATTCGAGCAGAAAATGTGAACCACGGAGTTCCCAAATAGAGAACCTCTACCACGGAGCACTCCATGACGACCTGAAGGGACTTCTAGACCCAATTTCCAGCGACCTAGTAGGAGGCGACACGAACTTGTTTCACAATTTTTCCCGTTCGGTCGAACGTTCGCGAAGAAGACGTAGGCGGAAAACTTCTCATGTCACTTCTATTTCGACCGACTGAGATAAGAGATATTCATATATCTCATTTGGGCTTTGAACCCAAATTGCAATTTTAGTGACTAGTTGGGTTTAATCCCATTAAGCCCAATTACATTAAATTGCAATTTAATTGAGTTCAAGTCCCACCGAAACTCAATTAGCTCTCGTCCGTGAAATTTGCTAGTTATGTCCCACATAATTAATTATTAATTATTCAGTTCGCCAGATGGAGCGACCCAGTAGGATCTATATCTAAATTGGTAATATATTACGTGCATTAATTTATAAATCATAAGCGGCATCTAGCAATACATTATGATCCGATTTAATATAGATACATCGTGATCCTTTAATCTCATTTAGTATTAGTTCTTTCGTAACTTAATATTCAATAATTAATGTCAAGCGTCAGAATGTGTCATCCTTGACCATTAATTACTTTTGATATTTCAGTATATAATTATTAATTTGTGATTATCCCATAATCACAAATGCATGCGTAATAATTATTACTGCATTAAGCGGCCCATGGATATTAATAATCTCATCCAAGATGAGATGGATAAAAGTATCATCTTGATATTTCATAACTTTCAGCATGAATCGTACATATTTGGAAAACATACCTTTATAACTCTCGGTCAAAATAGGCGTTTGATAACCTCACGTAATACACAGTCATCACTCAGAATTATGAATATATCAGATAACTGAATTAATGTTATATGACTTTGCTGATGACACAAATACAATCCATCCAGCAAGTTAATATAGGTCGAGTCCAATATTCACGTACCCCGTATACTCATATTTCATGTGATTAAATAGATACCTCGTACCATTGATATGTGAAACATGATCATGCATTAATCCACATGCTAGTCAACATAGCCATCTAGTTGTTCCTTTACTAATGACTTTAAGATTAGAGACTAATTTAGAGTCTTGATTAAATTGTGGATTTTCACAATTTGAGTCATCAACCCAAATGATCCATAATATATATGCAAAACTCAAGGAACAAAAGGATTTATATCATTCATTTTACATGAAACTAACAAGTGCACCGATTGGTGCTCTAGGTCACTAACTAACAATCTCCCACTTGAACTAGAGCCAATCAGGTACCACGTACTAAGCCCTGTCGGTTCATATACAAAGCACATCATCCCAAAAGCCAATTTCTCGTATACC